>JABFPB010000097.1:0-57954 GCA_022817645.1 Ceratoteleas bidentatus
AATGTCATGAAATTTCAACCCTTGACTTCGTCAAATGTGTGTCGTATCGATATAACGCGTTATGTAATGTCTGAATTTGTATTGTATTGTTTGAGCATTTCTTAATTTTTGTAACAATTGAAATCGCATTTCAATAAATACTGTTATTCTCCGCAACTCAGATTCTTCCTTTTCTCATAAAATTAGATTAGATAATAATTCTCCGCAACTCAGGTACCCCGTTTTTGATAAAATTTGATAAGATAAAAATTCTCCGCAACTCAGGATAGGGTAATTAGGTGTTTTTACATTATCCGCAACTACCTATCAACCGGGCCATTATACTGAAAATAATCCTCGTAAACTTACACAGGTTTTACACCATTTATCACTTGAATATTACACCATTACGGGTGTAAAAAATATTTCAAGATACACTGAGATTTTCCAAAATTTCTCGAATTTTTCAATTATCGAATTTTTAAAATGTCTCAAATTATCAAAATTTCTCAAATTTTCAAATTTTCTCGAATTTTCAAAAATTTCCAAATTTTCAGAATTTTTCGAATTTTCAAGATTTTTCAAGTATTCAGAATATCTCGAATTTTCAAAATGTCTCGAATTTTCAAAATTCGTCGAATATTCAAAATTTCTAGAATTATCAAAATTTCTCACATTTTCAACATTTCTGAAAAATTCTAGAATTTTCAAAATTTCTCCAATTTAAAAAATTTTGAAAAGTCGAGAGATTTTAAACATTTGCAAAATTTTGAAAAATCGAGAAATTTTGAAAATTCGAAAAATTTTTTATATTCAAGGAATGTTGAATATTTGAATATTTTTGAAAATTCGAGAAATTTGTGAATTTCCAGAAATTTGAGAAATTTGAGAAATTCGAGAAATTTGAGAAGTTTAAAAAATTCGAGATATTTGAGAAATTTTAAAAATTCGAGAAATGTTGAATATTTAAAAACTGACAATTCGAGAAATTTTGAAAATTTTGAAAATATGAGATATCTAGAAAATTGTCAATCTACAAATCTTGCGTTTATGCATTTACTACGAGAGTTTAACCCAGAACCCTAAAGAACCCAAAGCGACCCAAAGGCGAACTGTAAACGAACCGAAAACGAACCGAAAACGAACCGAAAACGAACCGAAAACGAACCGAAAGCGAACGTTTTCGGTTCGTTATTGCTAACGCGATAACTCATGCAACTGAGATCGTTCTCAGTGTACACTGAGAAAACTAAACGGTATTAGCTAAGTACCAACCTATTAAGAAAACAGTCTAAAACTAGTGTAAAAAGTTATTTCTAGCTTTAGGTAGCTTTTTGACCAAATTTCGATTAAAGCCTGATGATAAATTATTTCGTTTATCGTCCAGACCAGAAGAAATATTTCACAATCTCCGCAGTCTTCGTAAAATAAGATGTGCCATTAAGGCATTAATATGTCGTCATTTATACGTGATCCGGTGTCTATAATAAAATATAGGTTTTTTACAACTGAAGTGGCAGGGATTTACCACTGAAAGTCGTAAAATTCTGTTTTACTACTTAAACTTACATATCAAAAGTACAACAAATGTCGTCGTATATTATTTGTTTCACAAAAGTAAAACACTATTAATTCATCAAGCAAGCCAAAACTGTAATAGTTCATGTAATAATAAAATCATGATGTTTTTAACTCTTCACCCTATCATTAACTTAATGTTAATGGTATTGTTAAACTATAATGCTCGGCATTTATAGTTTAAATAGAACCCCCCATTAATCCGATAATGCACAACTTTCTCTTAGTATCTTTGTTATGTACCAAAAAGTAAACAGCTTCGTCACTTTGGAGATTAGAAGTGTCATTTATCTTAAATCAGATCCTAGCACTACTTAAAAGAATTGTTAGAATCCCGGCTTGGAATGAAGAATTCAAGGCACTTATGATTCAAAACTTTATTTCACCACGGAGATGTACACTCGATATAAGTCGAAATCGAACAGACACTGTCGTCAAAAATCGGACTCGCAACGGCGAGTGGCGCCACTGTCGCGCGCATATCGGAGGCACGGAAGGAATCGTAGTTCTCTACATTTCCAACAAGAATCACTTCAGTGTCTTATCTGGAGTACATTTGTACTTCAGTTCCTTTTAGAGCTAACAATGTCAGCTGTTCAAAATAAAAAATTAAATTCTATAAAATAAAAGATTTCTCCCCAGAAGAACATCCCCGATTTGACGTAAATACATTAACTTCTGTTCAAACTTCAAAACCAATCCCCTTACCACCACCTCACAATCTTTCTCTTTCCTCCAACCCCTTTTTACACGCTATCTGTATCACCTTCTCCAACCCCAACCACCCATAAATGGCAACCCCTCCACGCTAACAACAATAATCATCCACTCGTCCGCAGAATCTTAGAACCCCATCCAAACACATTACCGGAAATCCCCATTATTCGCACTGAGAAAAAAAATTTATCTAAATTAGACAAAGTCTCTAAAGCTCTCGATCTATTGCTAGAAACAGACAATGACTTCGATCGAATTAGACAATGATCTGATTATTCCTATCGATTAGATTTTCTATCACTTAACGTTAACCCACTCCCGCGTGGAAAAAAATCAATTGGGATTCGTTCTGGTATCAGTTTGTATCCAGACTCTTTCCAGCCTGTATCCAGAGTACATTCAGTCTCTTTAGGATTTATGCCAGACTTTATCTGGATTGATATCTGATTATACCCAGACTGAAAAGAGTCTGGATTCCGATGGGATAAAGTCTGACATGCGCTCTGACCCAAACACCTGACCATCTATATCCAGTCGAAAAAAATCTGTTCGTAGTCTGGATACAATCTAATTGTAGTCTGAATACAATCTGGAAATAGTCTGGATACAATTTTGGAATAGTTTATGTGATAATACCGAATCCAGATTGATTTGTTTCTCTAGAGCTGGGCTGTACTACACGCAGCCCTACTATTACTACTATTATCGTCGAGAACAGACAATCTTTTTTCATTGCGGTCACCCGATTCCTAGTAAACATTGTGATTATGCTGAGATCAGGGCCTGATCAGGATGCCACATCAGCTGATCAGAAACTCATCACCGGCTACCGATGTAACGGTTGGAATTGATATGGGAATGATGAGGAATCCTCATCAGACTCTTATTATGCCGAAAAAAATGTAATGACTGAGACGAGAATTGAACCGTCGATGTTCAGTTTGTAGTCTGAGTGAATTTGATATGAATATCATACTACTAGGTTATGATGTGGCTTGCCTTATCATAACCTGATCAAGACCTGATCATGTTAATCTCATTCAATGATGTGGCATTCTAACCAAAACCTGATAAGGCCATGATCAGGTTGTCAATCATAACCACATCAAAATTGCCTGGTTAGGACCTGATCAGTTTTCTTGATAAAGTCCTGAAGTGGCATGCCACTGAAAGGGCATGCCACTTCGATTCCAACCGTTACATTCGACTCAATGCCTCATTAGAATACCTCATAAGGGCCTCATATAGTTTCGATCAGGAATACTTTGACCGTGTTTGCCACGTCAATTCCTGATAAGGCCCACAAGTCTGACGTGGCATGCCACATTACATTTTCTACTAGGGATGACCTTCCTTCTACTCTCCAACCAAGCAACCACATTCCCACTCACCGTCGCGCTCGCTCGCGATGAATATCTTGATGAGCCTGGGTGCGGGCAGGTGGGCAGGGGGCGGGCCACCCTTCACCACCCCCGCTATCAGTTCCACCTCCAGATTCATCTCGCTCTGCCGGGCTCTGTCTCTGGCGCTCCGCTGCCGCTTTGTCCTTCGGCCCCTCGGTTGTCCCGGGCTGAACCGAACCCCTCACATATTGTCCCGCATCCTTCCGTTGAGCGGCTCTTAACTTTTCAATTACCCGAGAATTATGGTGCCGCCGAGCTCTTTATCCGGCTCGTTTTCTCCGCTCCTATCTGCGTCGCGCTAAGTCCTCCTGTTCGGGCGCGGGACGGCGCCCGGCTTGATTCACTGGGCGGCTCTTTTTGTCGAGCCGTGAATCGATGCCACCGGATTTCGCGCGGGAACGTGATCCGCTCAGGCTGTCACCAGGACGGAACGAGCCTCCGTTGGCGCTGCATTGCCTAAGGGTAGCGGCACGCGCATTACCGCGCGACCACTTAAGCCGCGCGCCCTGTCGTTTGCGGACGTATTGCGGGCCGACCTCGATTACGGCGCGTCAAGTGGCACATTTCGTGTCCGGACCAGTGCCGATCCAGTGACGGCCATCTGCAACAGATAGGAGTGGAATATTAATTGAGTCCCAGATAAAACATCAATTTGATATGTATCTAATATATGTTTATTATACGTATATTATATGTGTACATCTATTTTATGTACGAATGACCATCTAATATATATATAATATACATCTTGTGCTTCCGGGGGTGGCTTAGGTGTGAAGCGAATTACATAAATCCGAATATGTAGACGTTTCTTTGGATGATTGTAAGAATTTAATTTTAGTGTTTTTCTGAAAAAAATCCATTCGCCGGGAATCATAAATTTCCAACCCTTGTTGCTTAATATACAATATTGTGATAATATATTCTCGCATGAATGAAACCTTAAATTGGTAAACGTAAATGTCAAAATCTTTGTTATAACGATAAACATTGAAACATACTCGCAACAGCAGGGATTTCATTTCCCGTTGAAGCACGTATTCAAAATAAATTTGTTGGATGTATGGCCGAATGTGCAGCGGCATTTCCGCAGGCTGGATTATAGATGACCGAATGTAACAAATGGGCTTTGAGTCGGGGTGCAAATTTTTTAGCACGTTTGCCAACTTTTGCAGGCATGGCACGGTTTGTGTAAACTTCGATTGTTCGTACAGTTATTTCGCGTAAAATATGTACCATTTGTTTTAAACTCACTGGCTTGAACTTTTATTGAACTTTTATTCAATTTCAAGTTCAAGTATACTTCTGATTTGTATTGTATATATTGTTTGTATAAATGCCACACCACTCTACTCCAATATTCGAGTTTTTCATAGCTAGTGAAAAGTCCCTCCGAAATATTGTACTTCTTCAAACTTTATTTCCGTTCGGCATTTCGTATTCATGAACCTCTGGCGTACTGTTTATCCAAGCGAGAGATTAAGTACCGATATTCATAATTCAATCGAATGTTCCTGGCAATATTTTTTGCGAAACGCCAGCTCCTCTTTCCCAACCGTCTGAAACTCGCCAGCAGTTAGATTTTATCGGCTGTTATTCAATTTTCCACGGTTATGTCGGAAAGTTATAGCTATTTCTTGATACTTAGCTCTGATTCCGGTAAAAAACATGTCCCGAAAGAAACAATTTAAAAATCGCTGCAAAGTAATTTATACCTCCACTAAATGTGCGGCCCAACAGTTCAATTCATCGTTATGCATCACACAGCGGATGCGTCGCGCATAAAAGTAAAATATTCCCAAAGCAAAAAGTTCGCGATTGCTTTTACTGGCGAACGTTTGCAGATCCGCAGACTGATGTTCCTGTCCCACGCTAGTTGTTCATCTAATACTTGTTGCTAAAATTTAATTCAGATTACACGCGGATGAAATTGTACTCGGCGGTCTACGTATCGTAAAACATAATCAACGGGCACGCTTAGATTCGATAATCTGACCTGATTATCCGCACGAAGTAATTCCCGTCGGACGTCGCGATTAAAATCGATCTTTTTCTCCGGGCCAGCAAATTTATTCGTGGCCCAACTAATTCCTAATCCCGCGGCGGCGATCGACTATTTGATTTAATAGAAAAGTTTGCGAAGCGCGACCCGAAAGTTCGGAACAATTTAGTTTTCTGGTAAACAGTTTACAATGCAGCGGCAGGTGACTGCGAAAAACGGTTCGATTGCGGATCAGACTGCAATCTGGGTAAAAAGGCATTTTTTCAAGCCTCTCCAAATAAAGTTGATCACGCAAGAACATTCCAACCCGCGTGGAAAAAAATCAGTGTGGATTCGGTCTGGTGCCAGATTGTATCCAGACTACATCCAGACTCTTTTTAGTCTGAATATAAACTGGGACAAGACGCCATGCCACAGATTTTATCTAGAGACTGATGAAGTAAAGACCACATTAAACACAGACTAAAAAATGTCTGGATACCATCTGGATACCATCTCGATAAAGTTTGGATACCATCTGGATAAAGTCTGGATAAAGTCTGGATACCATCTGGATACTATCTGGATACCATCTCGATACCACCTTGAGACCATCTGGAGAAAGTCTGGATACCATTTGGAGAAAGTCTGGATAAAGTTTGGATAACGTCTGGATAACGTCTTGATAAAGCCTGGATAACGTTTGGATAAAGTCTAAATAAAGTTTGGATACAGTCTGGATACAGTCTGGATAAAGTCTGGATACATTTTTGATAAATTCTGGATAATGTCTGGAATGCGAGCTGACCCAGACTATAGCCAGACTAAAAACAGTCTTGTAGTTTGGATACAATCTGGCAGCAAGTATATGTGTCCAGACCGAGTGCAGATAGATTTTTTCCACTAGGGCATTTTTCATTTTTGTTTCCAGGACATAGATCGGCTACACTGTAAAAAACTGAGTTTCTTGTTCTGCTGTAAAACTGTAAAATTACAGTAAACTTTAAGCCAATCAGCGTTCATAAAATTAAAGTATCGCTGTAAAATTGCAGTAAAACTTGAATTTTACAGTAAAAATGTAAACTGGTTATAATTTACATTATTGTGTATAATGATAAATGTGACATTTAAACAAATAAGCTGATCATCGCGCCAAGCGAGGCGATTATTCCTGAATAACTCGATGCTAATCAGCAACGCTTATATTCTAATCAAATATCAATGTTTACTTATAGAAAGTTCGGCGCGCGGCTGGAGTTCAACCACTCGATGTATTTGTTGTGCCCAACTTGCTCGACTAGTCTTCGCAATCCATTTTTCAACTCCCACTGTAACCTGGCGTTTTAGTACGGGTGGATTTTTGTTGGAAAGTTATCGTTAATGCAAATAAATGAGGGGTGAAATTGATTGAATGACAAGCGTTTAAAATTATGATCGAACTCGATGCAGTCTAAACGCATGGTTATTTCAATTATTTCGTGGAGTGGACGTTTCGATATTTACGAAACCAGAATTTGACGTGAAACTGCGACGGAAAAATACGTCAGGTGAAATTTACGTCATAAGCATATTGAGTTTCGGGATTGTATAATTCAATATCAATTTCCTGTCATTCGGTGGAAAGAACGAGCGCAAAGAATACGCGTATTGTGAATAATTAATCGAAACTGTATCAGACGAACGAAACGTCCATTACGGTATTGCCGCCAGTTTTCGACATACAAAATAGTAAAAATCTGAGCGCCACTGGTATTGCGTAGGTGAGAACAACGGGTTCAAAGACAAAATGCTGTAGCCATTCGGAATCAAAAAATAAATAATGGTGGCGATCACGCGTACGGAACCCTTTCTGGTGTTGCCATTTCTACACTCGAAAAAATATTCGGTTTGCGTTAAGAATATCGTTCTCTAACAATCATTCCTCTTGCGTGTAAAGTATTATTTTGGAGGCAATAAGCAATATTTGCCTAAAAAATAAATTTAGGTCAATACAATCGTAAATTCTTTCATTGAAAGGATATGTATTCTTACAGTTATCGGATTTTATTTGTATCATAATTTTAACAGGTTTTGACAAACATTAACCTCAAATCAAAGTTACAAGTAGTTTATTAGTATTTTATCTTAACTCAATTTTGTGTTCGCAGTTAAAGAAATTTGATTTACAGTAAATTTCAATATTCTTACTGCAAGTGTATCTTAGTTTAGAAGAGTTCTTTCTTACCGCTATCGGAAATCAATTTATCTAAATAATAATCGGAAAATCGATTTACTGTAAGAATATTCTCGTTACTGTAAAAAACGGATTATTTTAATAATGTAACGGATTATGCTTTAGTTACCAGGTTCGTTCGATATTGTATGATTTTATACGAATAATAAATATTTCAAGCTTTGACGTTGGTAAAACGTCTATGCCTTTGAAAGCATATCAGAAAAGAATATCGGATTGGAGAAGTAAGAAAGAGATATCGAATGTGCAAACGACATTTCTACGCCTCTCAAACAGCATCTTTTTATCTTTCAAGCACGTAATTTTACCATTAATTTTTTACTTTCAAGAATGTATATTAGAAACTGTTTAGTTCCTAATATACATTCCAAGAAGAATTTCACCGAGGAAAACATTCAATGCATGAATATTAGATATATATTTTTCAATACTAAAATACAAAGAATATTGATATTTAATTTGGTTTATGAAAAATCAGTGGCGATCAAAATGGCAAAATTCTGGCTTCCACTATAACTTTCAACCACAAAGATGTCCATAAACGAATACATGGCCCCCTGAAAAGTCGTTACTAGTCACCAAATAATTCGCTCTAATATGCCCTGTCTCTAATTCGATCATTCTGTTAAACTATTTTGATCGAATTACGTGCCGTTTCGGGCGTTCTCTCGACAGTTCCTTAATTTACTTAAATCGGACCCAGTTTAAACTGTTTAGGCACAACGCATAAGCTCATTACCCCTCCCAATCTAAATTCTATTTTTCCCACGACCAGCAACTATATCGACCACATTTCACCAACTTTCCGCAAACCCTTCCTTCGTTCCTGCTTCGAGCCGCATTTCATCAGCCAAAGTAGCAACCTTTTCCCACCGATCGTTCGCTCGATTGCATTTAGTTCACGATAAATTAGACAGAAAATTCGAATTGTGGTTCCGTTCGAACAACAGGTGGCGATAAGCCGATTCATCTAAATTACCGATTCATCTAAATTAATCTGTCGCCGTGACAAATCGGGTTCGTTTGTTTCGCGACGTCATCGCGCACTGTGCGTCCATAATTCGTCGTTCCGGCTGAAATATGGCTGTTTATTATTGCCACGTGAAAGAAAGCCAGCCGGAAGAGCGCTCGAGTAGCTAAGCTACTTTGTACGGATATGGATGTGCATTTCAAGCCCGCGTTTCCTAACGTAATGCGCGGCTGCATTATAAAATGAGATATCGCGTTACGCTGGATTTCGTTCGCGATTCGGGCGGCGCAACTTTTGATTAGTTCGCGGGAGGGTGCATTGTTTCGCAGGTGTCGCTTTACGCGACATTGCTTTTTTCGACCCCGCGGTTTTGATTAACCGAAGCCATTTCCGGACGAGCGTTGTTCGCCGCGTAATTCGGTTATGACGGTCAATTATAGTCCGCAGGATATTTGTGTCTTTTCGAAACCGAGCGTGAAATGGTTCGGCTGTTCCGCGGCGGACAGGCAAATTGAAATTGGTCACGGATATTTGGGATTAGTGCGATTGTCTATGAGACGCATAACCGTTGTCATTAAAAAACGATTTCTGGTAACCAGCTGCAATTTCGTCGTGATAAATGTTCTACGTAAAATCGGATGCATGAAATAGTATAAAGAAGCCTTCAGATTAGTTTACAAGAACTCTGAACTCCGCACATATGTCGCTTGTAATCTTCAGCAGTAGAATGTAATGTTGGTGGCAAGCTATAAACAATTGTTAAAAGAGGTATATGATCTGCGCAAACAAAAGTAAAGTTACTATATGGGCCAGTGGCAAAAGAAGAAAACAACCTTTTGAGGATTTATAATTATAATCTGCAATATAGCACAAATATCAACATAACTGTAATTCTTTTTTACACTCCATTTGTACGTTGGTTCAAATGGACTGTAAAAAAGATATTTTGCAGATATTGTAGCATTTTCGTAATAAATGGTCTGAAATTGTTTAATTTTACATGCATTTTTTCACCGCATGTACTTCTACAATTCATGTGTTGAACTTTATACCAAATTTATTATTCCACGTATGTGCAACCAAAATAATAACCTGCTCTAAAATGATAACCTCTGAAATAAGCATAGATTTCAAATCGACTGCGTTTCACAGTACTATTATATATTACTTTTTTGCATGAGCAAACGTTATGTTTGTGGGACCTCTATTGCTCGAATCAAGACCGGAGCGCATTAATCTCCACGTCCATTTCGACTCCGAGCCATTTGACCGTCAGTTGGCCAGTCAGATGCACGGTCCGCGAAATACATAAATAAAACGATACCGGGCCCGTAAAGCCGGTAAAGCGGATGCATTATTCGGTCACCAAACGACTGCTCCATTAGAGATTCGCACTGTGAATAGACGCCATTCGTACTAAAAATCGTTCGGTCAGTTTCACCAAATGACTAATTGCGAATCGATAAAGTTAGTGCGCACGGCATTACATATTGATCTCGTGACTAATTATGTAATGCCTGGTATTTTGACGTTGCGAGCAGATGCAAATGAAAACCGAGTCCGAGATATAGGTCGACGTCAATTGCAGTCACTGCCAGCTCGTTAAATTGTAATTATTGTAAGTGTGCCATTAAAACGGGAAGGAACAACGAAATCCGCGTGTACGCGCTTGCCGATCCATGTGAATCGTATCGCGAAAATTAAAGTGGTTCGAGTGTTTTATACCGGGCCGATAATTAACACGCGCGGAAATCAACACGGAACTCCCTTGCCTGATTTGCAGGCAAGGGAGTTCAAATTCAGGGATAGAACAGTCGGTATGATGCGACACTTTTTTAGAATAAGCTTTGACGGCTAAGATAAAGGAACTCCTCCGACTTAACCTCACATTTTAAAATAAAATTTCATAATCCCCTAAAGTAAAGCTAATGGGATCATCTGGCACTCCAGATAGTTTTATTATTTTAGTTTCGACCCTGCAGATACATCAACATTAGTCATTTCACAAATACATTGAGCTAAATAAGAATTCGGTGAAACCAATCAAATTGAAGATAGATAGCACTAATATCTTCAGGTTGATTCAACCAACTCTTTTCTTTCTATATCATCTCCTTCCTCCCTCTAATTCTAAAATAAGCATCTCTCTTCCCAACCAAAAAACTTTTTCCAACATCTTCCTGCAGATGGCGCAACCTTCCATCATCTCCCCACTCCTTTTTTACCAAAAAAAACTTGTTGCTGCCTTGCTCGTTGTAATTAAAGCCGCGCGCTGTGAATAAATGACAGCGCTTGAAGTTAACAAGCGTGGTCGTGGTTATTATTATGAAAAAAAGGTTCGGACGGAAGTCAACGGCTAATGGTGAAATATGAACGCGGGGATTAGCGGCGAATAAATTTGCTCGGCCGGGATGACGACTAGAGGGAGCCCCGGGTGATGTTTATGGCGGGCGGCAAACCAGGTCATACGTTCGCAGCCTGGATCGCGGTGACGAGGTTTTGAGTGGCGGCCAATTTGGACCCAGGTATCTGCCCCACGGTATCGTATCGACCCCGTGCCACGTGTTGCTGCCGATACGTCGAAGCTCGGCTATTTCACCGAGGCGTCGGCCTTCGTGGGAGTCCGCGCTGTCGCCGTACGAAATTCATGGCGGCACTTAGCGCGCGCCGCTAATGAGTCGGGACGAGGTTTTGTCGAGAAAGTGGAAATGAAAGGGGACGGGGGCAGGCGAGAAGAATGGCGTGGAAGTGAAAGAGGATGGATTTTTTGTCTGCTGAAAGTGCGATTTGCATTAATTGTTTGGCGGAAGATAAGCAACCTTCAGCGAAAGGAGATGTTTTTGGAGTAATGAATTGGAGGAACGAGCTGGCAAGATGTCTGGAAATGAGTGGGAGGGTGATTTGAATTGACGAGTCGATTTAGTGGGTTCGAAAATTGTGTCATTGGGATTTTTATTTAAATAGGGCAGAGGGGTCAGACTGGAAAAGTGTGTTAAAGAGACCGTTTGAGGGAGAAAAAGAAAAAAATTAATTTCGTTGTGTATATGAATTACGGATATAATGAAGATCAACGAGGAGTCGGATGTATGTAAATTTTATGGAAATCCCTTACAAATTCGAGGCTATCAGGAAAATTGGCAATATATACTTGTTTTTCTTGGGAGTGATAGGGCTAAATTGTAATACGGTTTTTAGAAACCGCTGGAGGGTTTACAGACTTTTTTGATAGTGTCGATAACTTATTTTCGTAAGGTTGGATTAATGCAGCGGTGAGTCCATTTTTTATTTTAATATTAGTTTAGGAAACGAGAAAAGCGGTTTTATTTTACATGCGAAATAAAGCTGCGAACGCTGGTCCATTTTTGGGTTGCATAATGAACGAAAGTAAAAACAAAAATGCAAACATAAAAGACGCAAGTCTGTAAACTTTATGAAACCTTACACACATCTGCAAACAAAGTTTAGCATACTGACAATGCCGATCCATATTTAAGATTTTACAAACTTCGGTGCAAACAAGAAATAAACGTTACCGTATTTTGTTGTTAAATGTTTTCATAGTAATCGTCTTCAGTGAGATCATATTGCTAATTTCATGAAAGAAATAAAAATGTCAAAAGACAATACCACGATAGGATTTAAGTCGTCAGTTTTTTGTCAATCATAAAAAATGGTTATTGCATATTCACACATTCTTTCTGACACGCAGTTCTTGCCTCTTAAGGTAAGAGTATTTTGAATTGACGAGTTGATTTCTTGGGTTCATAAATTGTGTCAATGGAATTTTTATCAAAATAGACCTGCATTTACAAAATGTACAAAAGACCTCTATAAACAAAATGTGAGAGAAACTCTTTCTTTTAAGTCATGCATTTTCTTCAGATATATAGTCTCTTAAAGTCTTTCAGGCGTTCCGCCCAACTTTTGCGTAAACTTTACAATGTAGCAGCACGATATTTCAACTTTTGTTTATCTCAACGGAAAGTCTTCGATTTCACAATAACTACTATAAAGAATAACACGTAAAAACGTTCCATATTCTTTCTATCTTTTCAATTAGAATATTTTCTTTTTATTTAGCACAGCGGGTTTAGTTTCACTTAATTAATACCGATCATTATGTAGAAACAATATCATTACGTTTAGCAGGGGTAATTTTCATTATGTTAACAATTGCTATCTTCTTCGGAAAAAAAATTCTTGCTGTATCATGAAACACTATTGTTAGATATTGATTGGCTCACAACATTTTCAGAACAAATATGTTTCAACCTATTATCTAAAATTCAACCAGATCTAAAAATCAAAATAAAAATAAAAAATACATTTATTTAATTCCATTACAAAAGAATTCTACTATAGATAATGTTAACTATTGAAAATGTTAACCGTAAACTTTAAACATTTGCCTCATTAAATCTGTTTTATCATTATCTTTGGCATTTATTAGAAATCTTCAAAATATTCGATCATTTTTTTACAAGTAGCTCTCGTGCTTTTTTAATCCGCTATAAACTACTTGCTTATTGAGTACTATGGAAAACACAAATCGTCAACCCAGTTATTCGACAATGTACTGTACAAAACTGCTTCTCTTCAATGGAAGAGGGCGCGCGAATTTAATCAGTCGATCCTTTGAAGGTCACTGAATACCGTGCACCAATTTCAATGATTGTGAGGCTTTGCAGTTATTTAATGTAACTTTTAAAATTCTAAGAACTATTGTTCTCTGTCCCAGCTTCACAGTCATCGAAACTAAATCCGATTTGCTACATATAGTTTGATAATCTCCAACAAACAATCAAATACCATTTTGTTCTTACGGAATTTACTTCGGATAAAGCATGCATCAGTGGTTTCCGGAAACATTAACATTCTGTATCAACGAGTTTTTATACCTCGGTCGAAGGTGACCAAACACGGAGAAAAAAGATTGTATTACTGCGACCAAAAGATTTGCTTGAAGCAATTTAGTGGTGACAACCAAACATTTGGTAGGAGCAACATAAAGTTCCCAACATGAAGAATTTCTATAGGTTTTCCACGAGTCTATCCTTGTTAAATAATTTTCTACCTTAAATTAAATTACGAATATCCACGTTACGAAAAATATGTCACTCTGACGTGGAAATGTCACTCAAAACACTTGACGTTCGCAAACTTTTCCCAACCAGCAACATGCGTTTTCTCATCGAGTTTGGCGCGCTTTAAATGAAAGCGCAAATAAAAATACGTCCGCGAATTATTAAAGCGGATAAGTGAATCAAAGCAGCAAAAGGAAAGGCGTAATGGAGGTGTACACAGGGCTGAATTCTAATGCCATTAACTGTCTGCTGATGCGTCCAGAAACAAAATAGACATTGCGATTATGAGTATTGATTTTCCCGCCATTGTGTGTCTACAATAATCCACCGTAAAAAATTGTTGGCCAATTCAATACTTCGTGTAACACGTTATAATTGTTCTTTTTTTAATGTTCGTCGCTGGATCGAAAGAAAAGTAAACAGTCTTTTTGTTTTCCTAGAAAGTGAAAGAGGAATAAAGACTCAACTTTCAACATCGTATGACTTTTGCACCGTCGCGCGACCCGTATCGAATAACTCGTAACTTTCGGGCAGAAAAATGGTGTGTATCAACTGTTAATGCACGTCAACTGCGCGCCACTCGGCGTCGCGTTCCAGTTAAAAAACAATGCCCACACCTCTCAATGGCTCTTATACTTTTACTTTTTATGATAAAAACTCGTAAAAGGGCTGACGCGGCGGTGCATTTTCTACGCTTAAACTGGAACAAGTCTCTCGGAGAATGTAAAGCCGCCAACATAGGAGGGGAAAAAGGGAAGGAAAAAGAGCGATTCGAATATGTTGAATTTCATTCTTTAATGCGCTGAGATGGAATTCGCGTTTCAAGGCGGTGCCATCGCGGCAGCCGTTTCTTACGACATAATAATTTTTACACCATACCGTTTGGCTTTCGGGCAACTCTCGGCAAAGTGCCGTATTCGTTCGTTTATTTTGCAGGCGTCAAAGCCAGTGTTATGGATATGACTGAGGAAATTCTTTCGTTACATCAACATTTGCTGAAGTTTAACTTTATATTTCATTATTAGAATATTGTTAAAAATGGTTCACGATGAAGAGAAATGCTTTTAATAGTAATTACTAATCGAGGATGGGAAGCCCGAAGAATTGGTACGATGATAATTTTCGTTAAATTTTCCCGGAATTACGGTTATCTTTACACGAAATAGGGAACAGTAATGATAACTACTTTAGTTAGTGAACAAGATATTGATAAAAATCTCATTGAACATCTGTTTCAATTTTAGTTTTTTCAAATTGGATAGTAGTTATTATCATCCAGATTCTAATTATCTTCATTCAGTTATCTATCACTCCCATTTACATTTATGTACAAATATTTCAGGTGCACAAATGGACTGGTTATCGTGACCAAAATAATACTCAAAGATGAAACTTCTGTGCGAAAAAACTGAATAGAAAAGAATAAAAAAGAATTGAAATAAATAAAGTGAATTCTTTTTTTTTTGAAAGATTCAGTATTCATTTTATTATTTGAAATGCTTTTCAATACTGTTTTATTTCAGACTAAAAATGTTCTCACTTGGGAAATTTTTTGAATTCCACAAAAAGATTTCATTTTGTTTTCAATTCCTGAAACGACATTAAAAAAATTATGAATTCTTTTTTACTCCTACGTTCATTACTACTGAATTGAATGATAAGCTTAGTATTTTTAGTGACAAACAGAGTCATGTCTAAATGTTCATTCTTGACTGTAATCAAGGGGTGTTCGAATTCTTCATGGGATTATTCCAGACTTGGTTTATTTTTCATTGCATTTGTCGCGACTACGTTTGTTGCAGCAGTGTTCGTTTAATAGCACAAGCATAGCTTTTGGAGAAATGAAATCAATTGAAACCAACTTAATTGCAATAATTGCAATAATTTCCAATAATTCAAAAATAAGAGTTGTTTTAAACACGTATAAAACGCTTTTATATGTGGAAATATACGATCAATATGCAGGTTATGTCTTACAGTACCAGATTTAACAATTAGGCTTCAGGAATTCATTTTTTTAAAAACAGCTTCATTCCTATCGAAAAATTCAGACTCAGTATTCAAAACGACCCAAAAGAATCAACATTTCCTAATCTTTTCTAATCCTTTCTATTCGATAATTTTTGCATGGTTACTACATGAATTCTATCCCCAATTAACTTTTTAAGTGCACTAACTAAATATCCAGTTTAGCATAATTCCCCAAAAAAGTTCACTTAATGAATCCCAAACTTTACCATCGCGATTGTACTGTTAATTGTTACCCTGGAATTACCAGCAATATCCTGCGCGAATTATTTTACTGACCGTTAACCGCCGGTATCAAGCATCGCATTACCATTATCAACACTTCACGGTACATCGCGCGCGTCTTTTTCCGAAACGAGCGTTACGCTAGCAGGCGCAATTACGGGCGCACTTTTTGCCTGGCACTGCAATAATTGCGATCGAAATTCTGTACAAAAAGCCCGCACGAGCCACCCATTTGGTTCGACGTGTCCGATGAATACCTGAATGATATTTGCCTGCATTTGTTCGAGATGTCTCTAATAAAACTTATTATTATGCTGAAATCAGGGCCTGATCAGGATATCACATCACCTGATCAGAAACTCATCAGGCATCCATATCAGGCCCTGACTGCCGATGTAACGGTTGGAATTGACGTGGGCATGATGAGGAATCCTCATCAGACTCATATTGTGCCGAAAAAATGTAACGGCTGAGAGGAGAATTGAACCATCGATGCTCAGTTTGTAGTCTGCCTGACTTATCCCCGAGCTATTGGAACATTATATGTTTGAGTGTTTGTGAAATGAATATCATACTACCAAATTATGATGTGGGTTGCCTTATGATAACCTGATGAGGCCCCGATCATGTTAGCCTCATCCAATGATGTGGCAGTCTAACCAAAACCTGATAAGGCCATGATCAGGTTGATATATCATAACCACATCAAAATTACCTGGTTAGGACTTGATCACTTTTCTTAATGAGGTCCTGATGTTGTATGCCACTAAAGGAGCATGCCATCAGATGCGATCAGACATCGTCGTAACCCAAAGGTAAAAGAAGCGATGTCTAATTAGCGGACCTACGCGGAGAATTTCGACGGTTGTTCCGCGGAACAGTTTTATTCAATTTCGAACGAGCGAGTTAATGGGGTTGCTGTTCATAGTGCATAAATGTTTTAGAGGCTGAGGAGCAAAAACGTAACGACGTTTGTAGCTACGTCGCTCTTTTCTTGTGCGTTCGTTTCTCGTCGGGAAAATGTTTTTGTGTCGCAAAACGCCGAGTTTTTGGTCGTTATTCAAGGGTAATGAGTAACGATTGTGATTAATTAACCCGGTTGCTTTTGTCGAGGGAATTCGTAGGTCGTGGCATACTGATAGTTTTTCCAAACATTTGTCCTTCAAATTTGTGTGAAACTGTTCTTATTTCGATTCGATTTGGAGTTTCAATATTTGATGCGAGTCGGATTTTCGATGGGCTATATCCGTTATCCTCGGGACATATCCTTCTGAATTTTATCCGCCGTCGAAATTTATTATAAACCGTTTCCAGCCGTCCGTACGTTATCTGGTTAAGTTACGAGCCTAGCATTCTCACTAAATTTGTTAACGTCACCGATGATGAAAAGTTTACGATTTAATGCTCTCCATGGCACATGTGCCCGACGGTAACTAACTGTGAAATTGATGTAACTTCTATATCATACTCACAATTTATACACACATAGACCGACATCTTACTAAATTATGGATGCCGCAGTTCACGTAAACTGCATTCACGTAAACTTCGTTCATATTGCATTTGGCAATTACATGATCATATCTTCATATAAATAAACAAGGACGAACAAAGCCTCGCAGCCCATTTACCGTAACAAGTCGATCATAGCCAAGTCCTGATTTGACAACCTCATCAATCGGTCTCATCTTTCCATCGCCATCCAATTCTATCTCGGTTCCCTCTGTGTCCCATCTCGTTCAATAACCCAAAGCAGACCGATCTGACGTCTTCGACCCGACTTTGATGATCAAAAATAAACAGAATATCCACGTATACGGTTTTCCCTTCTCCGGGCTCATAACTAATTGATTCCCGAATCTGTTTCAGCCGCGATTTCTCAGTTCGTCGGAGGTTTTGCTTCCTTGTTCCCTGCTGGGCGCCTCCCAACCCATTCCAAGCATTGATACCAATTCGTTACGTCGTTTGCGGGATTTCGCACACACTTACGAAATTGCTTCCGCGTTTCAGTACTCGTCCCGCTGCGCTTCATTAGCGTCAGTTCATTAATCATTTTTATTCCGTCTGAATAAGGAGTCCGATCGGATGAAATGTTCCTTTGATAACCCGCTGACAGTGATTGGTATTGCTTCTTCTTCCGGACGTTTTATCGGGTTTAATTGATGAAACAGGTTTTCTTCCGGGCTTTTCAAAATCTAATCTGCCGTTTCATCATATCGATTTTCATCGTGTCTTACCGATTATGAATTATCGAGACTTTCCTTGCGTTTATGAAATCCACGCACAAAATGCGTAGATATTTGATCGGAAGGCGGGAGCAAGAGACTGAGTAATGACTAATTAGGGCACATGACTTTTTCAGCAATCGCCACCGGCGATTCCCAGTTACGCTGCAAATAGACGCGGAAACGGGTTAAGTGGCGTTAACCACGTCAATATTAATTAACGCTTTGTCTCTCGAATGACGCTAATGAAATGCGAACGACGAAATCGTAAACATAATTATATAAATAACGCATTGCGAGGAAATATTTGTACACGTGACTCTTGCATCGATTGTACTGACACGTTTAGCTGTTAAAACATTTCATAGTTTAATAAAAAACCAATTTTTTCACTATTTTTGGCTAGTTTATCAAGGCGCTAAAATAAACTAAATTTGTCATATATTACACCTGTAATGATTGCTATCCAATTGGATAAAATGTGTATTAACCATTATAGTGTAACAAAACTGATTTATTTCAATTAAAATAATTACTTCTTTTACCATTTTAAATCTATTTTTTACTGTTATGCCATACTTTCTTATTCTCCAACCTAATTAATAATCTTATTCTCGAAATATAAACACGTTCAGCAAATACTCTAAATATAGATCTATTTTTCACAGTTTGCCTACATTTCATAAAAGAGAATCAAAATTTCTCCGAGATTCTCCAACTTTTACACAAAGTTTATACATAATTTGAGAGCATTTTGTGTTTCTTTTTTAACAAAAAATCTTGTTTTACTTGCCAAATGATTTTATGATCAAAACTCTCTGACAAAAGTTACACAAGTTCACACACACGTGTGTATACTTGAAAGAATTTTTTTACAATCAACTTTAGCAGGATAGCGAAAAACTAGGCTGAATTTTTACTTGGGTATGACTACAATCTCGCACAAGCATCCTACGTGTCCCGAAATTCAACCTTGAGAAATGCTGAAATTCCTTTCGCAGAAATATCACATCTGCTCTTAAAAACGCACTTCAAAATGCTTTCACCCCGGGGCCTTCGTTTTGCCGGCGCTTTATTAATATCAGTTTATTATCAGCCGCGCGACACATCAGCTCGTACATTGTTTCGAAGTGCACGTAACGCTATTTGCGATGTCGTGTTAGGAAACGTCATATTGCGCGTAACCGCAGTCTCGAGCCTCTTCGCAACTCGACAACTTATGTCTAAGTGCACGATCCGCGACGCTGCGGATATTTGCATGTAAACTTAAATTGCGTTTGCGTGCCGGAGACGCGAAATTGCGGCCGGTGGCTTCTTCGACGAAAAATCACCGAAGTCGCGATGATCGGATCATTTGGCCCATTTCACATTTCGAGAGAATAACGGGGATCGTTTGGTGTGAATGCATTAATCTCTTTACGAGGCATTTGTTCTGTTCGACAGATAGAACCTGGAAAATGTTGTCGGAGGCAGCAAAAACTGATGTGGCTGAATTTGACAAATGGGCGTTTGATTCGAAAAGGAAGTTTCCATTATAAGGAAAACATTATAAGGAAATTGCGATCTGGAATTGTGACTAGCGGTGTGAAGTTAGTAGAGAAGTCTTTTTAATGGAAATATCTGTTTTTATGTAAATTTTTACAGAAAATTAATTTGTAAACCTGACGAGAGCAATGTCGACCTGGTGTAATGATTTCATTAGATTTCTAAGTTGCCGGGAAGAAAAGTTAACCGAAATGGCCCTGTTATGAGGGTATTTGAATTTCGCTCAGCGTGGCAGGTGTCAAGATGGCAGCTGCGAAATGCAATCTGGCGGAAATCGCGGTTCCATTAAAGGCACGTCAACGTTATTAACTGGGTAAACTGATACCACGCGGGGGACGACTCCACTTCGGCGCGATGATTTTGTGCGATTTATTTGCGGCGAAATTAATATCGCCGGTGTTTTACGGTATCGGGCGGTTATGATGGGACGAAGGACATTCTGATGTGAGACGTCTTTGTTAAAGTAGTCAATTAAGCGAGATTTCAAAAGTATCGATAAAACAGTTCTACTTCTGCCGATGAAATTCAATTTGTTGAGCGTATGTCGCTGTGACAACGACAATTTCTCATCACCCCAGAAACCTTGAAAGTTTTCAAAACAAGTGAAAATTTGTTGAGCGCACAAGAAACTGCCCTTTGACCTAACGATTTATAATTTCATCACGTAAGTTCGGAACTCGTTCGTGTTTCCCACAACAAAACCAGTTAGTTCTAACTGGTTTTGTTGTGGGAAAGACTGTCTCGTTTTTATGAGGAAGAACTTGTCGTTATCCTAATATTCAAGACAAGATTTTGATATCAGAATCAGATTTTCTATTAAGACATTGACACTTTTTTCTGAATATAATCGATGAGTCATCATTATTTCATTTTCGCGTATGAAAAATTTCTTAACGAGTTCGCACTGATGATTGATGAACCACATTTTATTAATACATTACGGTTAATCATTTATAAATAAAAATTAAATTTTTAGGTATACAACTGTCACAGAAAGGTTTTTCTTGGGTCAACAATTGTATAAGTTCTGACTACAAAACATATGTATTATTATTATTCAATTAAGAAATAACTAATAACATAAAATAACCCAAAAAAAGGATTGCCAATTAAAATAAGTGCAAATCAAGGTAAATTTCGCGGTTAAAATGCAAAAAAGAATGGCCGTTGATTTTTCAATCAAACTCGCCATCAGCTCGGTCGTGGAGAACAAATTCGAATTCCCCACTGGAACGACGATGCAGTATATGCAAATCTCGAGGAATTTCGCCCGAAGTTACCGGGGTTGTTCGGTACAGTTTTTTCATTAAACCCGTCGGCGAAAGAAAAAATTCGCTTGTTAATAGTGCATTTAAAATGGGCGGTCCACATTTAGCAAATCATAATTCCCGAGTCGAGGTGTGCGTCAAACGTCACACCGAAGAATAAGTGTAGCGACCACTGAAAATTCTAGATCTTCGCGCGGAACGGAACAAAGTTTTCGAGACGAACAAAGATAACGCTTAACGATGCTCAGGCGTATCGTCATTTCGGCCGCGAAGTCAGCTCAATGAAAATATTACGCAGAATCGCTTCTTATCGCGCCACTAGACTTGTTAGCTTTTCATTTATTATATTTGCACTTGACGAACGTTTTCGTAATTAAGCTTTGCTGTGGCAACGTTGGAATTCGGGACGACCTTCCAACGTTTTCCAGCATTTCGGAAGTACTTTCAGAGAAATCAAGCGATCTTCGCGTAATTGGACTTTATACTTTAAGTCGTACTTAAATATTTATTAACAGTAAGTGGTTCAATTTGATGAAAAATAAGAGTATGACGAGACAGTTAGGAATGAGGAACAAAGTAAACTGATATATAGTACACTTTGTTCCTTAATCTTACTCCATACAAGTTCTTAAAGGATAAGACAAACAGAACGAATCAACTCAAATTTTAGTTTAATGAATACCATCCTCTTAACATTCATATTTCTAATTTAAACAAATAAAAATAATGTACTGCCCAACTTCTTTCTTTTACCATTATACGCTTTTTACGTCACTTTGTACGTAATTTAAAAGTTTCTTTATCGCTTCTCTCGAATGCCGGATGAAAAAAATATGTAACTTAATGTCCCTTTATATACCACCCATAACCTTAATAGCACCACCTGAACTTGAGAATGTTTACAGCATAGTGCTTTGAAAGTTACACTACCCAATACCGCCCAATTCCTGTCTCACAATGTTGGTTCATAAAACCCCGTAATCAATTCCAAAGTTAACTCGCCTCTTCCATAATACAATCTTCTTGCATAATTTATTCATCGTAAAATCTCGTTTTGTTTTACTCCTCTCAACCTAAATGTAATTGCAGTATTCTCCATCATTTCGCCAGCCGTTTCCTTCCTCCTTTTCTCGGCCCTCGATAAATAATTGATTAACGTACTAACAGGAATTGAAAGAACGCGATTTAAAAAGCGTAACGTGCCGAAGATAACCAATCTTGGCCCGATCCCCGATTCATAAAACATGCGCCGCCCTCTTTTCCCCGTCAATATTGCAATCGCATCGCCGAGCTGCAATTTATTTATTAAGAGCTCTTGAGTGCACGCGCATCTCCCCACTCGAAACTGCTTCTTCTACGAAAGATTGCTTATTTGTTGAAAAATTGTAAAGCCGAGAACTTAACTCGATCTCGGCGCAAATTGGCGCTTGTAACGCGCCACTCGTGTCGGCGACGCACGTGCCTCCCATTTTTAGAACAAACTTCGCCGGAAATGAGTCGTCAAAACGTGAAGATGAGAAATCGAGACGCGAAGTCAAAGGCCGTTCGTCACGTGCGGTACATTGGATCGGCACGAAAATAAAACGGATTTTCCGCAATATGCATGGCGAAGCAACACGCCCGAAAAGCGACGGTTCTGACCGAAATTGAAAATGTAATGTGGCGTGCCACATCAGCCGTGTGGGCCTTATCAGGAATTGACGTGGCAAACATGATTAAAGGATTCCTCATCAAAACCATATGAGGCCCTTATGAGGTATTCCAATGAGGCATTGAGTCGAATGTAACGATTGGAATGGGTGTGCATGCCACTGAAGGGGCATGCCACATCAGGACCTCATTAAGAAAACTGATCAGGTCCTAACTAGGTAATTTGGATGTGGATATGGCAACCTAATCATGGCCTCATCAGGTTTTGGTTAGAATGCCACATCATTGGATGAGGCTAACAAGATCAGGGCCTCATCAGGTTATGATAAGGTAAGCCACGTCATATCCTGGTAGTATGATATTCATATCACATTCACTCATACATAAAATGTTCCAATAGCTCGAGGACAAGTCAGACAGACTACAAACTGAGCATCGACGGTTCAATTCACGACTCAGTCATTATATTTTTTAGGCACAATATGAGTCTGATGAGGATTCCTCATCATGCCCACGTCAATTCCAACCGTTACATCGGTAGTCAGGGCCTGATATGGATGCCTGATGAGTTTCTAATCAGGTGATGTGGCATCCTCATTAGGCCCTCATCTCCGCATAATCACAATTTTTACTAGGAGAATCAGTTATTTAATTGATAGCCGCGCGAATTTATTTCAGGCGGAAGCGTGAAGTTCAGTTTGAATCTTCTGGCGTGTTCCCGGAGGTTCGACGGTGCCGCTTATGTCTGCCATGAAATGATAATAAGAACTTTAAAACAACATTCGCAGGTAGAATGCCTGATTTGCATACCTAATTCCAGGGAGAATGGCACGCGTTATGCGAAAGTTATTGAATTGTGACCCAGTTTCGGGTTTCGGGGCCAAATTATCCAGGGAGGTGCAAAAAAAGAACAGATTAGAGATCAGTTTTGGAGTGTCTGTTCTAGTTTTTGGGGAAATTGCGTTAGGAAACGAAACTATCATAGCAGACAATATTCCTGTAATGCTGCCAGAATATTTTTCTGGGATATTTCAAATTTGCCAGGAATTTCAAAAAAATATTTTTGGCACGATCCAGAAATATTTTTTTAAAGCTGCCAGAACTATTTTTTCTTGGACATTTAATGTTTCTGGAAGATGCAAGTAATATATTTAAAAACTGTGAAATATTTCTGGCAAATTTGAAATATTCCAAAAAAATATTCTCGGTACATTCCAAGCGTATGAAAGTTGAAAGAATGAAAACGATTATTAATTTTTTAATTCAACAATTTATTGGTTTTCATTCTCTTTGCTTATCTTATAATAAATTCTTCTTTATTACTCTATTACTTTAGACTATTTTGGAAATATTTTTTTTACTGACGGAGATTCGCCGTTAAAAGTTGTGATAAAAACTTTTGGTAACAGTAACAAGTTTTGTAGAAACATTTTATTACGAATTAATATTTACGAATATTCGACATCGATCGTTTCATGCATACAATTACAATTTACAATTCCAATTCCAATTTATAATTTACAATATGCAACTACATTCCCGGTTGCAAAATTGTTGGGAAACCTATTTTTCGCCATTTAGCGCGAATTTGCATGTTCCTTTATTACGTAATATTCGTTTCCTTGATTACACACAAATTCGCATTTTCACGCACGGCGTAGTATCGCGAAATATCAGTACATTTGTTTCCAATAGTTGATAACTTCTGCAATACGCTCGTATGGAAAATAGCGGATATATATGTAAATGTGTTGATAAAAATTATAATGTGCATTGACATACGGTCGTAAACAATTTTACGTTCATTTAGTCGTTAAAACGCGGCAGTATAAAAAGGTAAGTCTCGGATGTAATAAACGTAAAGAAAAGGTATAGCATAAAACATAAACAATAATTAAAACCATAAAATAAAGTAGTTTATTGTTTAAATACTGTGCCGCATGTTTTTATATAAAACAAACTTGATTGTTTGTTTTCTTGGCCCTGTTATTGGACTCTAATAATTGAAATTGAATAAAACTCAACGTGCATCTACTACCAATCAGTTAATTATACAATTCAAAAGTTGTATAATTAACTGATTGGTAATTATTTTGCGCGAACCGTTAGTATTGCATTTATTCAACTTTTTGTTCTGATTTAATTAAAAGGAAACCAGATACACAGGCTGCGTTTTAAAATATTCAGTTGCAGTTGAAATATCGAGATTTCGATCAAATTATTGAGCCGAATAACCGCGCTTCAGAGACTTGCGAAAAATAGTTCGGTCATGTTGACGGCGCCGTTTCCTCCCCGAACAATGGGTAGTATTGAATTAACGACGTTGTGTGAACGACGCGAACCCTGCAAGATCGTAAAGTAACGGGATACGGGTGGCGTAATTTTACGCACCAATCACTGGCCGATTTTTTATTCCGTCAGTTAATGGTAAATCGATATTGCATTGTCACAACGGATCACAATGCTATTTATGTTACGATCTGGATTGCGAGGGATCAGAACTTATTTTTAGACGAAACTCCTCAAGTATGATAAATATGCGTTGTAAGTGATACAATGAGTGATAAGCCTCGTTGGCATTTGAATATCTCTGAGTAGACTACAATGCGATTGAAGTTGTTTTTTTTTTCAGAAAAATGACAGATCTGGATACATTTTTAAGGGATATTTTTTTACATTTTCTTATAAATTATATATTTTCATGAATGATAAAAATGTATTGTTTAATAAAATTTCGCATTTAACAGGTAAATCCTTGAAACACCAGACATTACATTTGTCCAAAAAAACTCGGCAATTACACTAAAACCACACATTTTACATTTCTGCGGTATTGGGTTCAGTGATGAATTACTTAGTCAGGAACGATAAAGCCGTTATTAATTGCTGTTCTTCACTAATGGCTCTGTACTTTTCTTCCACTCGTATTTTCTAGAATTGTTCTTACCTACACATTTCCAAATTCTTTATTGTTTATCCCAACCACTATTGCCATTAACTTGTCTCTTTTACTAATGAGCTTGCCTACTTTTCCTTCTACCAAGTCTGTTTATCCTTAAACTCTATACTGTGTTAGGATAGTTATTTGGATATCATTTACAAATTAGTTTTTGAGCGATTATGAAACCGACATTAGCTGCTGTTCTACTGTCAAAATTTCCTTCTTACCGCAATAGCTGTTATAGTTCATAATCTGAACTAATTACTATCTTCCCGGCAACTGGGATACTATCAAGTATTTCTTTAATTCTATAATGTGCAATAAATAATGCATTATGTAGACTGCCAATATTAACTTCCTAATGCCTATGCCTAATACATACATACTATTTTAAGCTATAATAATTTGTATGATGGTCATGATTCTCAGGTATGGTAAGTTTTACTGAAAAACAAGAAATTTAAGAACAAAGCTTTTCCAAAATAATACGCACCACAATACAAAAATTACATTAAAAAAAACATTCCCCTAAACGAATATCAAGATTTTGTACTTGGCCAGAGACACGGCAGTGTCTCTGGCCAAGTACAAAAATTAGTAATAACAAATATTAATAACCATCACGACTGTTTTTCTTCGTCATGTCACAAACATTTCCCATTTAAATCGTATCGATCCAAAACTTTTTCCGTAACATCCTGCTCGAAATGATGTATATCCTGCTGATCCAAAAGTGTCGATTCGCATGAATCATTGCCAACCACCCCCAAGAGCTTTCCGCCAACCCGCTCCACCTATCCCTTTTCATCGCGTGAATTAATCCGCCAACCCCTGGTTCTCTCGTCCCCCCATTCGAGATTCCAGCAAAAATATTAATCCCTTTTATCGCAGCTCCGGGTCATCGATTCCTTGTCTGCAGCATTTTTGCGTCTTTTGTGAAACTTATCAACAAGTCGGCTTGGCATCAGGCATTCATCGCTTTAGTTATTTGTTGCTCGGCGAATAACGACACCATCGCTTCGCTATGCCCGTCACGAACTCAATCGAGCATCCCGCGAACGAAATTCACTTTGTCGCAGCACTTTTACGGCCAACTGCTAACCCTTCTGTACAAGGAAGGGAATGGATCATTTTCTCACCGGGACCGCCAACTTACCGGCGCTCAGTCGCGCGTGAAGATAAACGTCCTGTGTTCGAGAACTTGAGTCTTCGACAAAATAGTGCCACGTTTTTTCGGTGGCGATAACTTTATTCACCGCGGGGCCATTTTTTACGACAAATTCCGTTCAGGGGTGGCTGGTTATTGATGGGTTTTCGCGGAAACAAAAAATCCCGACATTAATGACGGTCCAAGTTTCGCATCTCTTAAGCGCTCGGAATTTTTTGTCGACGACTTTTCGTTTCAGCGCAAAGTGTTTTTGTTGATTAATTGGCGAACGATTGGGCAGATTGAGCACGTCATTATGTTTTCTCGGTCGAAAAAAGGGTAATTGGCTAATGAACGATCGGAGGGCATGATGCCAACATTTTGCACATGCTTCAGTGACTGGATTATCCGAACGAAAAGAAAATTGTCTGTTTCAGACATCACTCCTTTAATTTTTGTGGTGAAGTTAGGTAAGAAGATGCGTCGCTGAAAATAAAAGTAAAAATAGGAGATAATGCAGCAGCGTGACGAAGTTATTAAATTTGCAGGATCTGGTTAAAAGGGGTCGGGTGTTTGGTAAGTTTCATAAAAAGCAAAGACGTACACTGAAACGATCTTTTTAGTGTAAAAAACGACCTCTCGAGGAGGTGTGACAGTAACTTCGCAAAGCTGGTGCAAGCCAATTGATTGATCATGAAAATTTACATAATAGTATTTATATGACGATTTGTGTAGGTAACAAGTACTAATAATTCGAGAGAAAGCTTATTAGTTTGTGACCAACAAATAGTTGAATAATACTGAGAAAAGAAGGTGACTAAAAGAAGCTCTAATTGGAGTGACTGCGAAAAGTTTTAATTAATTATCCGCAGCTTTATTTTGACGATCCACAAGTAAGCGTCGTTGGGAACAGAAATTAAATATTCGAGGAGAAACGTATATTGAAACTCGCGAGTACACATTTCGGGAAATGAAATGTCAAGAATAAGTATCATTGCGGGGAGCTCGCTGTCGAATCGACTACATCGACGATCTCGTCGATGGCTGGTTCTGGCATTGTGCGAAAGAGTCGAAGTGTACGGGTGGAGATGAAATCGGACTGCATACTATTGTGTGAAGTTATTTTGTACCTAATATCAAACTTTCATGTGCTTTGCCATTCTTGATAGTAATCATAACCGACAAGTTTGCTATTTGATGGTAAACATTGTTGCTTCGGTGATTTTTATATACGATTACAGAGACTCTATGCTATTCATACACTCATGTTGCTTATTCATACCTGAAAAAAATCATGTTTTATTAAGTATCGATTTTCTTATCAATCATAAATATACTTGGTAGCACAGAAAATGTTTGATAGTATGTCAAAACCGTTCAATTTTTTAAAACTGAAAGTCATGATTGGAGGTTTCTTTTCAATTTTCCTAATCGATTTCCTTATGTGCTTATATAAGTATAACTATCGCAAACATCATGAGAACACTTCACTCCAATGATAATATTTCACTCCAAAATTTATTAAAAATTTCATTCGGAATTATTTAAAGATTCGGAATTAAAAAAAAAAAAATTATCAATGGGAATCGAACTCAGGCCTCTTAGGTACAATTTAATTCAATATACCGCGCTATATTGGATTAAATTGGAACAAATTGGAACAAATTGGAACTCACTGCCGCCATTTTGATTTACAATTTAATACAATTACTTCCAATACATATTTGATTCCTCATTGGTCGACATTTATTCCAATTTGATACGATTTATACATTCGGTAAAATGGACACAACAAAAATTGGTCTTGTGTCCATTTTACAATTAGAACTTTTTAATTTGAATTGGATTTCTTCTGGCTACTCCCTTTCGTAAATGCTGCATCCTCCTTACAAACAACAAGTTCTAATCAATGAAACTGGATGCATTATGGTATACCCTTATCCATTCACCCCCAGTTAACCGCCCGATAATTCGCCATTAATCTTTGACGAACCATTCACCGATGGTTCCCACTCGACACCCCGCAATGATAACAACTTATTGATCTCTCCACTTTGATCGCAGCCGATCGATCCTTGTCTCATTGTGATTCCCGGATAATCCGGCGCGTTTCATTTGCATGTTTTGATTAAACGGGTCATTCGCGCGTGCTTTGTCTTCCGCCCGATTGTCGGATTCGGCCGCTGCCCCTCCGGCCGCGAGTCGGCGATTTCGTTCATCCGGCCGATCGATGGAGTGTCGCCATTTTGCACGCGGCGTCGATGATAACGTAATTGACCCGATTACAAATACAATTATCCTCTTCGTCAGACATTCGATATATTCAGCTGCGAGATTGCGGTGGAGGACCCATTATTGTACGTCAACCCGGAATATCTTCGCTCGATAAGCATTCTGGACGAGTGCTAGCAGCTGACCAGGCCTTGTCACGCGGAAACCGTTTTCTATTATTCGATTTGCCGATCGATTACAACTGGATTTACGTCCATTACATCGCGGAAGACGTTTATTACGAGGCGCTATTTATTTTGAAATCAGCCGGATCGTGCCTTAATGCAATTGCTCTCATTTCACTTAAGGCATTATTTTTTCACTGTCCCTTCATACCTACGAATAATGCACGGCAAAAGTTAGAGCGGGAAGGCGATGTCAAATTTTAATCGGCGAAGTAATTACTCGAAACCACGACGAAATTTAATTTTGAAGCAGACCTTTTCAGTCGCACGCCAGCGATGGACCAATACAAAAAGGTCTCCGAAAGAAACACGTTTTGTCGGGGAATTAAAATTGTATTTCCTCCGCAGACAGCCACGGTGCATTTAAATTAAATATGCAGCTCGTAAAAACGACGCTCGACGTTTAGGAAGACGCAGTTTCCCGGGCGGGCGGCAAATTTCCAGCCACGTTTCGGGATCCGCTTGCCCCGGCGGCGGCCTTTATGTAAGAGCACAATGGCGGACATTTATCGTTGAATTAAAAAAAGCCCGGCCAGCGGGATCCGGAGCGGCAAACAATTAGCATGCAAATTGCGCGGTTCCCTCGCAGCAAGCGGAATATTGTTATGGTAATTGTCCGAACGGCGAATTAAATCTGTTGGTATTTGGCGGTGCTTTCTTTCACGCGGTCGCTCCTTTTTGCTGCGCGTCTGACTTGTTGCTGATTGCAAACTCGCGCAACAAGTTTAAATTTGTTGCAACGTGGAAGTTCCGCCGCGCCTATATTTAAACTTCGCAACTTTTGTTATTTCACCGATGTTCTTTTGGGGAAATGCAAAGCTACGTTTGCGCGGAATTACGCATTCTTGCTGGCAACTCAGCCGCGCGCGTTTAACTTCATTCACCGTCACCGTGGTACTTTATTGTTTATTTTCCGGATGAATTATCGACGTCCCGGCGGCACACGGGGACGTCACTTTCGGCCGACGCGATTACGCGCTCGAACGACCCGAAACAGTCATTAGCCGGCATTAAAGCGAGACGATCGTTTTTTGAGCGCGATGCGTATTTCGATAATTTCTGTTGTCGGTGATTGAATAACCTTTGGAAATTAGTGACCGAAATCGCCGATTGGTCCGACGAGTTTTCAATTTATTGGCGAAATAAATTGGCGAAACGTTCATTTCGAAGAATTGTCTATCGGCATTCCGGCCTCGCTTAATTTGGAGGGAAACTGTGATTTTTGTCATCAATGTTGAAATGGTTATCTATCACGCAAAAAATGCACCGTCGACGAAATGGCTGTGGATGTTTTGATCGAATATCGGTGCCCGAACCGATTTCCGCTAGAATTCGTCGAATTCGACGATAAAAGTGACATTGCGGTTATACGAAATGTTTAATATGCAATCGTTTATCTTAACGAAGGGTGCTGCGAAGCGGAAAAATTGTTAAATACGAGGAATTGAATTTGCGTGAACAATTCAGGACGTTTATACTAGAATTCTACATTCGAAAGGAAAGTCAAACAGCTTAATTTGCTCGTCCAAATCTTTGCGAAGCGACACTTCCCAAAGAAACCTGATTAGCGCAGCGCAATTTGTTTTACGTCATTAGCACGAATCCAACGACGTCATGGCCCAAGTAAATAACTGTAATTAAAAGGGTATTAATGGCCCTTCAGAATAACCCCGATGTTAACACGAAGGATTCGCGTTGGTAATCGTGACTGTGACATTTAAGAACTCGCCTTTATCGACGAAATACGCAACCTCTCGAAATTGCAGCGCGATATGCGACGAAATTTAATATTCGGCGTTTGAAAACGGAATTTGATAAATAAAAAGAACTCTGCCGATGTTTATGCGACACAATTTCGTCACATTTAGGACCGCGCGAGACTCTTTCGCAAATGCAGTTCGATCGCCATTTTTCATACACAGTTGAAATTTGCGTTGAATTATTCAGTTGATGCTTATATACATTTCCAGATAATTTCAGATACACGGTTAAACAATTAATAATTATTATTTCCGCTTCGATTCATCAATAACAATAACCCAATATTTCCATCTCATCATCACATTTCAAAAAACAAATTTTCCCAAAAAACGAAAAATATGTTGCAATTACCCACGATTACCTTGGAAATCCCGATATCGTTTCGTTCAATTTTCATTAACCGACTTTATTTCCCACCATTTATCGAGTAGCCTCGGAACTTTTCTCTCCGCTGGAAACGGTTATGGTCCTTACATTTTGCAGTTACCATTTTGCAAAACACCGTACATTTCCAATAAAACCACAGTCGCGATTATGAGTTATCAGCGCAGCGAAACTCAACGACTTTTCCCGAACTTAACTTCCCCATCGAGAACAATTCCCCTCGACAAAACAGCCGCCGTAAAAAGCAGCGCAGAAATTGCCGCCTCCGTTCCAAAGCGCAAGTAGGTCCAAAGGGTGCATTATATTTACGCACTAACTCGGTCAAAAAAGTTGCCGCGGCAAGCCTTTTTTTACCACGCTCCATTCTATTCTTCACCGGATTCGCGGGATCGAACACAGTCTCTTCTCCGCCCGCTGATCCAGTGAACTTTTGACCTCGGCTTCAGCGATCGCGTCGCAACCTTTATTCGGATACATACGCGGGATAAATTTTGCACAAGTCGCGCGACAACTGCCCCGACATTTGTCTTACATCTTTCATTCGTTTCTCGACGGCAGACCGGGTGTCCAGTTTTTAGACCAGGTTTCCTTTTCGGAACACTCAGGCTCAGGACTGTCGTTCTGTCACCGTAATTGGCGGCTGACTTCTCCTTTGACTTTATTTCACTCGATCGAGGACGAGCGAAAAGAGATTTAGAGAGCGGAGAACGAGTGAAAAATTTAGGAGCACATCTGTGGGTCGGATGTTATTTGGGATTTTCGACTGTAATTATTGCAGAACGACAAAAAGGCGATCGACGTAATTATGGTAAAATGAGGTAATTGAGCACTCGGATATTTTGAAATAAAACGAAGTAATTGAAGAGCTATTAATTGGAAGTGGGAAGTTGGAGGTGGTTTTTCAACGTGGAGAGTTGAAGGTTGGAAAAAGGAAAAAATTGAGGGTAATGGGAAAAGGGAACTGTAAAAAATGAGTTTAAAGAGCGGGCATGTTCATCGCTGTGGAAAATTTTAATTCTGCGAAGGGTAAATTTGGTTTTTCTTTTAGTTCGGGGGCTGAGTAATAAAATCTGCCGTCGAGAAAAATGTACTGCTTTTAGAATTTTCGTGTAACCATTTGGAAGGTATTTTGCTGGACAGATTAATGAAGAGGAAAATGTATGTGATGAAAGGTTGTTAGGTATATGCATTAACTGGAATTTGTGGCATTTTCGCAACCGAGGAGAAAGTGTAAAAAACATTCCACATATCCAAATAATTAAATGCTTTGTATGTGGTAAAACCTTTGTGCGAAATAGCAATTAACTTCAAGTAATATATTGCGTGGTAATTATGCGAGTTTTAAGAACGGCTAGTATACAAGTCATTTAAACATTACGCAGAAAATGAGTGTGATTAAATTAAAAAAATGTGAAACATTAAACAAATCTTTTAATAACATTTTTAAAACCATCAAGCTCTTTGCCCAAAAACCGACACAAAAGGGCATAAAATAAAATGCTTCAGGGGGAATTTTCATCCCATCCTCTGTAACTCATTTTAAGGTATTTTCCAGCTACGTCTCAAACATCCAACATGAAAATACCACTCCTTCCAAACGCGATCCTAAATTCACCTTCTTACAAAACCCATATTAAAAAATTGCCGCTTCACAAAATAAGAAGCCAAAGTAGGTCACAAACCCATCAAGTTCCCTTCATTTCTCCCTCAATTACATATTTATCCATACCCGGCTGATTTTATTGGTCCATTCATCAAACGACAGACGTTTTCCGACCTCTCCGTTATAAATACCTCAAATATTTTCGCCAACAACTTAAACACAGCATCCCTTCCTCCCCCGTTATTCGATCCACTTAATTTAGTTATCGGCAAAGGCGCGTAAAAATAATAGCCGGCCACTTAATGACGACCCCATTGCCACACTGTTCAGTCTCATGGAGATCGTACTTTCAAAGTTGAGAAGTGGAGCGATCGATGTAAGGTGCGTGCACGCGCAAACACGCATCCCATATCGTTCATCGTTGACCGTTTTCCTTTCAGCCCCGAAAGCGTTCGAGCCTCCGAACAAATATTGACGTTGCGGCATAATGTATTCATTGGATATTCGAGATGTCCGACAAGTATTTATGTCTTTACCGGAATCCATGTCGCAGAAGACACAACGTATTTCCGTCATGTTTGCCCAAATTTGGCCGCTGAATTACGAATTTCGCCGCGAAATTTGCATCCAAATTGACCTGATAGTCTATCAAATTTTTTGAAACATATTTGGGTTTTCCGTTCGCCCCTAACAGAACAAATACGTGGATTCTACGTGGATTTTCCGAAGATATTATGGAGATGGAGATTTTTGGGATACATTTTGGAGATTTTACGTGGTTTCTTAGTAGGAATTTCTGGAACCGGTGGATGTTCAGTTCGGGGCGTTTTCGGTGGATTTCCAAGCGAATTCGCGGGCTTCAAAAAGTGACGAGCGTCGGGCTCGTAAGTAAGGCGTTGTATTGATTACCGCGTCGGGGTCGTGCAAATGAAGTTATTGTACGGCGGATTAACGCTGAGCCCGAAATTAGGCGACAGTCGGTTCCGCAACTGAACCGGTCCGCTTGGCCATCGTCGCTCGTTTTTTGTCCGGCGAAATTTCATTAATTAGCGTTAATTAAACGGAGCGCTGCGACCGAGTTTAATTGAAAACATTTGATTAATGAAAGTTTACGCGCAACTAATGCAATTTCGCGTAAATCGGTTTATTAATTATGCGCGATGATTAAAATTGTTCCAAGGCGTGTGTGCGTGTATCGCCGGATTTTGATTTATTGCCGACCGCGTAATTGGACTTAGTCGGGAATCGCCGAAGTCGCGATTTAATGTAAGTTGACCGGACGCGTTTTTCGGGGGATAAAGGCCGAGAGAAATGATCGGAATTTTCCGATTATCTGCCGTTCCAGCGAGGAGGAGGTAATTGAATTGGGAAAAGAAACGGGTTATTTTTACGACCGGCAAAAACTAAATGAATAAATGCTCGGTTGAAGTTGAACTTTAAGCCCTGCATTCAGTGCAACTGGGAGAAAATTGTTCATTTGAAGCAGCGTTTTCCTCTTATATATTCGATCAAGATTCAGATAGCGATCTTTGAAAATGTTGTAATTAAATGTTAATTAAAAATCGCGGTTGGAACTTTTGAATCAGATTGCAGACTTGAGTACTGAGGGCAATTAGGTTTAGGTGGAATAGTGGGTTAAGTCTGTAGTTTGTAAAATATGCTTAATGTTCTGTGAATTGAAGAAATGCTTGTGACTCTTTAATAAAAAAACTTTAATAAAAAGAGTGTCGTTAAGCGATCTTTAACAAAAAGTTCTTGTCATACGATTATTGTTATTCTGGTTTTGAATTGGAAAGACAAAGGCATGATTTTATGAAATATAAGAAGTAATCCCTTTAAATTATTAATGAAAACTAATATATTATAATTAATATAACAGAGTAGTACACTCGAGTTTGAGATATACCTAGTTGTATTTTGAAATACAGCTTTTACTATATTTCTACTTTAGGAACTCGATAAGATAAATTAGATGATGTTAATCGAGAAAGCACAAGACTAAGTAACATAAATAATTTCAAGTGCTATCTTGTTTATGAATTTTTTGGATAACTTACAGCAGTTAATCAGCAAAATTGCACTAATAATTTTTAATTGATTAAAACGTAAATATATGAAACATTTTCAACCCAATAAAAAGTTAATTTAATTTAAATTCGACTTGCAATGTAATTAAATAGATAGAACAATAAATACGTTTATTCACTAAATAATGGACTCATAATTGCAATAAACTGACTACGTTTGTGTGCAACAAATAATCGGTCATAAATAATAATGGCTCGAGCACAGATTTTAAGATTGTGTCACCCTATGTAATACATTCTACTCTCGCATCTCTCTTACACAGTAATTTCTCTTTTTATTACAGCTGCTTTTGTAAAATCTCTGAAAATCTCTGAAAAATGCTCTGAAAACCTCCGAAAATCACTAAATAGCTTTAAAAATCTCTGAAACGCTCTGAAAACCTCTCAAAACTAATGCTTTGAATACCTCTGAAAATACTGTAAAAATGTATTCCGAGAAACCTGTGATATTCTCTAAAAAACTACAACAGTCCCAATTTTTTCAAAATTTTTTAGAATTTTCGATGATATTTTCTGAAACGCTCTGATAGTTCCAATGTTAAGAGATTTTCAGAGATTGTCAGAGGTATTAAGAAATTTTCAGATGTTTTCAGAGTATTTTTCAGAGATTTTCAGAGATTTTTGGAGATTTTCATAGGTATTCAGAGCATTTTCAGAGATTTTCAGAATTTGTATTTCAACAAGAGTGCTGTGTCAAAATCTCTCATAATAAAACTCTATATCGATACTTTCCCAAAACAACACGAATTCATCTTTGTTTACGTGAACCAGAATAACACATTTTACTTCACAGCGTTTCTCGCAGTGTTTCCCAAAACCTCCATTAACCAATCGAACGCAAAACAATTGTCGACCGAACAATAAAATACTTCTCTCGGAAACCGTCGTTTCCACCGCCGCTTTTCCCGTCACACAGATTCTGCAACGCGAAACCCGCGCTGCGCGCTTCCATTCTCATTCGAAGACCCACAGGACTCCCGCGTTTCCTTAACAAGTGAAACCAGTCGCGATCGGTCCGTCGCCGATTACTGCCTCGCAATCACTCGGCTATTTTCGTTGACGCGTTAAACGAACGCACCGACACGCTGTAACGGTGAAATTTAATTGTCCTGACGGATTCCGCGTTTTAATTGACGTCGAATATCACAGAGCGCGAAGCCTTTCATCTTCCGCGAGGCTGCAACTTTAAATTGCGCTTTTCGCTCGCACGGATTGCGCGCAAATGTATCTTTTCCCGTCCGATACGTAATCGATAATTGGCTCTAAGCGCAGTCTCCTTTGCAATCAAAGGCTCGACGATGTAATTATTGTATAAGATAAATAGAATCTGGCATCTCGCGTACGACAGTCTATCAGACGAGCTTCTATTAGCGATCCACTCTGGGGCCTGTACCACACGGGAACATTCGTCTTGACAAAGCCCCCGATGATAATCAGTTTCCCAATAATGCACGACATCGATGATTCAAGGGGTACACATGTGTTGGGATCGCTGAATGGACGGTGGTACAATTTTTTGTAACTCGAGGCAGTGGGCGGAAAAGCGATTTCCCTCAAAAATCCATTTTCAAGAGAACGTAAGAATAAGATGTAATGCAGAGGTAGAATCTAGAAGATCCAAACATTTTTAATACCAGAGTTAATATTGGAAAGACAGTATCGACTGGGTGTAATTTCTAATCGAAAATGATTCAGAACGTTATCTGGAGATAATATTTTTCGTTCCCAGTAAGAGACTGAGATTACAACATTTAGATGGAGAGCATTTATCGATTTCTTTTGAAGTGAAATTATAACGTTTCAACGATATAATCTACAGAAACTGGTTTTGGAAACAAATTTGATGTCGAAGTAAATTTTAAATCAAAACATTTTTCTTAATATATTTAATTAACAGTTTTAACGTGACTTGTATTAAAAATATATTGTGCTTGCAATGACATGTAATTTTCTTTGCATCTCGTAAATATTATTTCTTTAATAAAAAATGTGTATAAAAGTCGAAGTAGTCGATATTAAATCGAAAATAAACGTCCAACAGAAACTTAAAACGATTCGTAGTTAACAATCCATCTTCATATTTTGAAGATTGGTCTTAGTTCTATCTTCCGATTGCGGTCGGCCTCGGACAATGAGTTATATTTAAAGTTTCCAGGCAGCGGGTTCCGTTTGACACGACTATTGTTGGAATAACTGCGGAATAGTTCGCGGAATAAGTTCCGGCACGATTTGCGAAGCGGCTTTCGGTGTAATCCGTGTTCCCGAATGCATACGAATATCTTTTGAGAGAAGTTGCCGTCGTTTACTTCTCACTGCTACATTGATTAATGAGCTCGTTCCCAAAGACCGACTTGACGATTGACACGATGACAACTAGCAAGTTATAACGCGAGATCGCTCTGGAACATTAACTCCCGCAAGGTCGATTCCGAAAACCGAATTGAACGTCCAACAAACTATAACTTGAAACTAGAAAGCCTTACTAAACTGTTAGGATGAATACGAGAAAAATTACGCCGAGATAGCATACATTCGTGTATATTAAACAGGAAAATGTATAAGGAGAAAAAATTGTTATGTAAAAGTATTATTTATGCTAATTAGATATGACATTTCTCTCGATGAACTGGCTGAACAGTGACCTGCTATTATTTAATGCTCGGCAAACTTCCTTTATGAAATGATGTCTGTGAGAAAATTACATTTACAGTGCTCTAATTAATATCGTCGAAGTACAAAATTGGTTGAAATATATTAAAAAAGTGCAATGCATATGTAATAATTAGCATGGTAATTGTCGGTTTATTTATTTCACAAAATACTATCAAAAAGAAAAAAATTATATTTTTTATCAATGTACTCTGACGACCGACTTCGGCTCAAGTACATGGAGGGAAAAATGTGTATCAAAAAGTGCTATATTTTATAGTAATTCGAGGACGAAGCTTCCAAAACAGTATAAATATATAATATTACTATATTTTGTAGTAAATTGTGATAAATTCCTAGTAAAAACTGCATTCACGCAAGGTCAAATAATGATGTAAACAAATGACGTGCAGATTCAAACAAAAGAAATATCGAATGGTTCGAATGTCAACAGTGTCGACGGTGAAAGTGAAGAGTCGCCGGCTGTAAACCTCCAGATCGCGGGTTCGAGGCTCTGTGGGGATAACGTTTTTTTTTAAGAAATAGAATTTTCCTTTACTATAAAAATATACTAATTTGAACTGAAAATAATACGAGAAAATTATGAGAAATACGTGTACCAAATGCTTCGTCCTCGGAATGCTATATAATATAGTAATAATTAAGACAACTTTTATCTCCCTGTACTTATTCGTTTCAAATTCCGCATTGGCTATTCGCTGCTGTCTTCGCGACAATTCGCTATGCAACTTCGTCACCCGAAAGACGGCGTGACTGCATTTTGGCGCAATTTCACGGTTCGCAAACTGAGTCCTGGAAAAAGGCTGTTTGAAATCGTGTTTCGGCCGAATCGCACAAGGAACGGCCAGAGCGGGAACGACAATTAATTCGCGCACACAGCAATGTCAATATGAATCAGTGACGTTGTTTGCCGTTGCAATCTACGGCTCTGGCAGCTGCACAATAAATAACTGTCAGTGCTTGTATTCGCGAACGCATTACTATTCACTACGTAACATCCCCGTTATGCTTGCGCTGGATATTGCCCGTGAACTAGTCGCAGTGCTTTCTTTTATAATTCTGGCTGATATTTCACGGTGTTTATCCGCGAAACTCGGAGTTCTGGGAGAAACGACACTTTGTTCTTTGGTCCAGGAAGTTGCTGGCGCGGAAAAGATTGCGAAGTGTTATGAAGTGACGCTTAAATGTTTGAGTTACCGACGAATGTCTCGTTTTCGTGCTGCGACCCATGATTTTCTTTTGGAAAGAGAATCTGAAGATTAGAAAAGTTATGTTAGAGAATACACTGAATTATATTGGGAAGATACAATACATTTTTATGTTTCCAAGTTTAGTATGAGGGTAACTCGGCTATTAGGCAACTGAAAAAAAAAACGTTTAAGACATTTTAAAGACACTTTCTTTTTGTAGCGAAGAAAAATCTTTCAATTGTTTGTTAAATTTAATATTAAATCTAACATACAAAACTGATCCCCTATTTAATATTACATTTAATACGAAAATTCATATTAAATTTCATATGGAATTTAACATTAAATCTGATATGAAATTTAATATTCAATTTAAAATTAACTTTAGTATTACATGTATATCTCGTCCTGCTGTTTATATTTAATATTAATTTTCATATTAATTTTCTTAATATAATATTTTTCCAGTAGGGTATCCTTATTCTCAATCTTGTCCATCTAGATGTCATTTTCGTACTTATTTCCTTAGCTTATTCTGAAAAAGATATTTCTAACAGACGAACTATTCAACCTCCATCTGCGTCGGACTGTCTACTGAATGAGCCGAATCTCGTCTAATTTACCGCGTCAAATTTTCCTTAGTCTAATGAAGTCGCTCGACAAACAAGCTCTCCCGTTGGCAGATGATTTCGACTACGCTGAAAAGAATGCCATGTTTACAACATCGCATTTACATGCGAACCGTCTGTTTATGCGCGTCGCGCGCGCGACTTCGTTAGATAACTCAATGAAACCGACACGGCGTTCATTTCCATGCCGAACCCGGCGCTCCGTCGCAGAAGAAGCCGGACGAAAATGCACGCCAATGAAATATTCATCGCGCGCCGCGATCCGGCCGCGAGCGCTAATTTCGCGCGGTCGTGATTAGTGGCGATTTTGCGCGACGATTCGCCGGCGCTGTTTATCGGCGAATATTGCCGCACGTGTATAATTGGAAACGACGACTCATCGGAAACGCAAACACTTGATGTAAGCATCGTGTTGATACTACGATTAGGGATGCTTTGCCGCGCTAGTTTTAGTTCGGTGATAAATATCGGGAATGGGTGATCATAATTGCAGTCTGCATTAGTTCTCGCGGATAAGTTGCATTGTGCGCGAAATTAATGATAGTCTGGTCTGATTGGAAAGCCGGTGCGTTTGAACACTTTTTTGCGACATCTAATTTCGGATGTTGATTAGAGGAGGCTAATTAATTTGCAGCGCTAATCAAAATATATAATTTGATTAGTTATAGTTGAAGTGAAACAATTAGAGACTGTTATAATGAGAATTAAAGACTTGCAAAGTTCGGAAGAGACTGAAAATCAGAAAGTCTGCAAGTTTTGGACTGTTTGGATTGAGTTTAAAACTTCGATCATTTTCCGAATTTTCTACAATGTTATGAGAGTGTTGTTCAAAGTTTGTAAAACCTCTTTAGACTTTTTTCAATAAGTTTCTCTTCAATAAGTTTCAGAAAATGTAAACCATAAATTTTACGTTTTCTGAAAAAGTGGAATTTTCAGAAAATGTATTATAATTCTATAAATTTCGTTAAATTTAAGAAATACTGATTTTTGAAATAGTTTGGAAGTTTTTGTCAATATGTGAAAGACAGTTTCATCACCGAGGAAAACCAATGAAATTAAGGCGTGTCAGTACGGCAATTTGATGGATGAAACAGGTAATGGAGCTAGTGGGCACCTTGTTTCTACATTTTCGGAATGACATCGTTTCACCGGAAAGTCCCATTATTTCGGAAAGCTCCATTCTGCAACACGTGAAAGTAATAACGTTACTTCATTAATCCTGCGTTACATTTACCGCGATACACACCCGGAATTGCAGGGTTCCATTAATTTTATATTTATTGCGTCATTCCTATTCAGAGGCGCGAAAATAAATCGCATAATTCAGCGCAAGGTGACGCAACGCTGTCGAAATTATCTTCAGCTGCTGAAGCGAAAATAATTGCGCGAGACACGCGTGACTTTTTTAATCTTCCGATGTCGGAATTCAATCGTGCGCTCTATCTCACTTTGATTTCATATTATAGAAGAATCTATTGAAACTGTAATAGAGCGCAAAATATAATTTCTCATAAGACGGAATATTGACACATTTCGCGTGTATCTTAATTCAACGCAATTTTTGGCGAAAAATGTCTCGCCAGTTGCCATACGTGATATTCAAGATTCGAACCTGACTACATCGCCGTGTATAACTAATTTCAGGATATCTAAGGGAAATCCGCCGATAGTGAAATTTCCGTAACTGTCTCCGATTTACGGGGAACGGAATAACCGAAGGGACGTGGCATGTGTCGCGCGCTGCGACATGATACGCACAATTGCGGACTTGTTTCGGCTCGTTAAACAGAGCTCGAGGTTCCGGGGTAGTCGAATTCGACTGCGAACAAATTTGCCAACATATAAATCGATTTGACCGAGCGGAAAAGACGACCGGCCATTGCGCCAAATCTTCAATTTACAGCCGGCTCGTAAATTGTCAATCGCCCGACGACGAATTTCGAGCTGACAGCTAAAGTCTAAAAAATAGTTTTTCAGCAGGAAAAAGCTTTACACGCAAAATGAAAATCATTTCATTTAAAGCATTTCATTTCATTTGGTCCAGATGTTAAATCTTTTTCTGCGTTGACTTACGTTTCCTTGCGGTTTAAACTTGTAGGTAAAGGTGACTATTTGTATTTAACTTATATTGCAATAAAAAGATTTTCAATAATAGGAATACTTTTTGAATTTGTGATAAACTATATTAAAAAGGAAATGGAACGAGGCAAATTTATTATGAATAAATTTGCCTCGCCACTAAAATACGACGAGAAAATTGAATGGTATTTTTACCTAAGCAGTAAAAATTTACCACTTGAAGATATGTAACTCTATTTTACCACATAAAATTGTACGGATGTGGTGCCATATAGTCGCGTTGTGTGCGGTACGTTTAAAAACGTACTTGATTATTTTTCTCAGCACAATATGACCAAAGTGTGCCGAAAAAACTAAATGGTAAATAATCGACATCTATAGTTTGAGGTTTTATTTTTATCAACCATTAAACTAAGAATCGAAAACTTTTTTGTATTTGTCATATTGTGCTAAGAAAATTAATGGAAAAATTGGTATTTACGATAGGTCTCTGTTCGGTAAACAATCAAAATCTATTTGGTAAACAAAAAGTTATTAACCAAAAGTGTATCGTTTGCGTATTAGTTTCCTATACCTCCCATGTATTTGTGTGCAACTTTGATATTAAATATATCAGCTTCCAGACTGTCAATCTTCTTTAGATTTGGGCAAAATGTGCGTTATTGCTTAAAGAACTCATAGGTAAAGTTTCATTAAATTCTCTGTGGATTGATTACCACATTAGAACTACTTTAAGGGACATGCCTCATTAGACCACATGACAGACGTAGTATCCCAAATCACAATTTTTATTAGAGTATATTCCAGACAATTCTCGAGCTATTTTTTTCGTCGGTCTCCAGCCAGGTAAATCGCCTCTGTATATCATTACTCAACCTTTGACAACGCCGCGATGCAATTGCGAGTCGCCGTGGCGCAAAACTCGCTTCGGAAACTTTCACCGGTCGTATTAATTTAAATTGGGTGATTTGCATAATCAAAATCCGTTTTTACGCGGCCGAAGCTCTTCTCCGCGGCGTTTTAATTTTTACCGCGATCAGGTTTGCATATTCATCCGCGCTGTTATCCGGCCGCGATTATGTCGCAATTGTAATCGGCTCGTAGTAACGACAAGATTGCATCTGGCCGGACTCATGACACATGCATATGTATGCTGCGAATGGACTATTAACGTACATATGCTCCCGGCGTCCGGATGCTGCTGGGCGTCACGTACCGGTTGCGAATTGTTTTGGAAATTACTGTTTTCGCGCGGCTCCCAACGTTTTCGGACGGTAAAAAATCTTGGAATGGCTGAATGGTTGCGCTGGAAAAAAACATCATGTCAAAGGGAATTCGATCCGAAGCAAATTTATGCAAAACATATAAATTGCGTTTACAATGTCGCGCGACTGCGTCGTGAAATATGCGGTGAAATTTATTTTGGTTCCGTCGAGGATATTGGATCAAAAGGGAATATTCATCCCAACGATTCGGCATAATTTTTACGTGACCCGGATAATTTGTCTTCATTGCCGTCTGTTGCCGACATGTTTGCAATAAGAAGACGGATGTTAATATCGTTGCTTTTGAATTACATTTTACAGCGAATTACCTGCCGTCGTAAATTCCGAGTAACTATGTCACCGCATGTAACTCCGACATTGCCGTCGTAAAGCTCCGAGCATTGGTTTTACTGCCAACTGAAATTTCACGTTTTTATCACATGGAAATAAGGATGTTATAGCAAAAAGTCAACTATTAAAGTATTTGTTTATTTTAATCAAAATCAGGGCTTAAGGGCCTAATTTTTAACAAAAAAGACTTCAAAGAATGCCTCGTAAGGAACTGCTTTACATAGGCTCTTATGGAGTAGGGTAGGTTGTTGGCTAGTTTTATTAAAAATATACCACACAAAGTAAGATATTGTCAAAAACTGATATATTATACACGAAGAAAAATAGTACTAAATTTGCATATAAAGTACAGAAAACGAAGACTACATGCAAGTTATGAAACAATTTCAAATATGGTATACGAAAAATTGGGATAAATGTATGAACAACTCTAGAAAAATGTTGGAGTTCTTAATATTGGAGTTTTATCAGTATTTTTCATATAACGCATTTGAATTTTTCTGATGACTTAAATACAGTTTTCTTTTTCTATACTTTATACGAAAATTTAGTACCCTTTTTTCCCCGTGTAGAGAAAGAAATGTAGAATACGTTACTGTAAAAAACAAATAATGTTGCGGGATAATTAAAAGAAATATTCCAATGTAAATGTACAATTCGCTATTTCTTACAATGTGTTAGACAGAGACAGAAACAGTACGGCTTGGGTCAAACTGTTACTAATGTTGCACTTTACCTTAGTAAACAAATAAAAAAATGAACAAATGAACTTAGTGAGACACGAAAAATCGAATTGATGAAGTTTCCTACAGTATTGGCCGATTTATTTGAATTTTAAAATATTTTACTATTTAGTTGCTAATTTGACAGCTATAACACACTTAAACATATGTGGGGCTTGTTTTTTTAATTATGCACTTGGGTTAATGAAAACTTTAGCGATAGAAATTTTTTCGCACGATCGCCACGTGTGAATAACATATGTGACTTAGATTTTAATACATACGTAACCATATGTGCCGTATCTCAAAACTTCCGCATGAGCACAGGCGCTATCTTACAAACAAAACCAGCAATATTGATATCTTTGCTCTTCGCGCACTGAAATGAATCCGCGTAAAAATAGAACGGCCAGCGTGAAATGTAATTTTGCACGAGAAAAGTACACATTGTGGTTTTAATTTTGCCTCGTTTCGTCTCTAATAATATATCTGAAGATAAACCGGACTAATAAAACGCGACAGCTTTCGGTGAAAGTATGATAAAACACTCGCGAAAACGTCGAAACGTTGTGATAAAAAATCATTGGTACTTTTATTTAGTTAGTCAAATTGAATGGAGACTCCGGTTGAATAATTTCTCACAAACGTCCTAAAATTTTACATCGAATATTTAATTTCGAGCTGTGACTTTCATTGGGGCAGAGATAAAAGAATATTGAATAGCTGATGGAAACGTTTGTTCCAATTAAATTCAATGAGTACAGGATCTAAATATTGTTCTACGCAGCTTTTTATCGCTTCGGCTGCTATAATACCTGCATTTCCACATATTGGCAATCAACGTAAAATCGGAGTTTTTTCGTGTACGAAAAAATTTGGTGAAACGAGCTTTTTCATGATTCGATTATTCCGCGAAAATGATCAATAAATGTGTTTGTCGCATTTCGAATAAAAAATCCGGTGCACAATCGATGTTAATATTTGGAGCGCGCGTAATTTTTTACGTCCGACAAAATTAATATCCGTTATAGCTTTATTTACTCGGATTTTGTATGGAAGAGGCGGAATTGAAAAATAAATTCTCACCGCGATTTAATGAAATTCGGAAAATCTCATATTCCTTTACACAGTGTTTGCTCGGCGTAACTTCACGAATGGCCCAGTTTACGAGCGAACGATCGTATTATGGCACGCGATAAATGACAGACGATGCGCGTGAGCAAACCGCTCAGTGTGTCATTTCAAATGTCTTTGGCTAAATTTTTCGAACCATTTTCGAGTTACGGAATTTTTGGCGTGGTCATATATGAAAAGTTCAGATGGATACGAGGTACAAATGTCAAGAAATTTTCTTAAAAGAAACTTAATTTTCGGTCAGGATGAATAGTTCGTTATCACTATTAGATTAACATCTAATGGAACGAAAGTTGAAAATGCAATGATTATACTTAGAAAAATGTTGGATTAAACCAAGCAATTTTTGGCTAATTTACATAATTGTTCATTTAACTTAATGTTTAAATTATTTAACCAAATCTTTTGTTTTTTTTATTTTAAACAAATATTTCATTTTAACCAATAGTTTTACTAGTGAAAATTAACTTTGGAAATTAAATCTGATTTAAATTTGAAATAATTTGCATGTACTGAGTTTTCGAACACAGTGTTTAGTTAAATTTGTAGAAAATATCAATTGCTCCGCGTACATACACAAATCTAAATTACACAAACATACAGTATGTTTGCTTCAAACATCCTGTGCTTACTTGTTTACTTTTTACTACTAATTTTAGGTATTTAACACAGCTGATTCGATAAAAATGTATACATTTTTATCGAAACACTGTTTTTGAAAATAAAAAATATTATCAAATTTTCAATTCAATGTTCATTTAGCATTTAGTACTTTTGCATTTATTTTTAGATAGAACAAAATTAAGCAAGTAAGCCAAAACTGTGATGATCGATTTTGATTAATTCATACTTAATTTTGTTCTATCTAAAAATAAATGCAAAAGCACTAAATGCTTAATGAACATTGAGTTGAAAATTTGCAGATATTTTTTAGTTTCAAAAACAGTGTAAATAAAAATTTAAAAATAGCAGTAGTATGTCTATAATAGTATAAACATTGTATGCATATTTAACATGGTATAATAAAACTTTTTTCCGCATCAAACCATCTAGCAAATATTTCTATTTCGAATTCATTTTTGCAAATTTGTAGAGGATTTTTTCGTAATGAATTCCGTATCTCAAAATACATTGCACACATTCGTATGAATCTGAAACTTTTTAGATGAAAACCGCTCAATCGTTGTTAACTCCAATTCGTGATAACGAAATTCGATGCCGCAAATTGTTCAGCCGTTCTTGCAGTTTGACGAACATTTACTTTACATTTACATTTCCGATGTCCAACGTTCAAAATGCAAATAGAAATTATGCTCCAACGAATATGATTCAAAACATTTACACGCAACTTCGTCGTTAAATAAAAATTATGTACGTTAAAAAACTTTGCTCTCTAAAATCATGGAAGAAAAATCAACAAGTTTTCTGCGATACGTCTTTAATGTTCTTGAATAAATGTAGAGTTTTAATTAATTTAAAAAAGTCCCCTAATTTTTCTTCTGTTTAAAAAAATTATATCTCTATATGTCTCGTACGAAGAAAATTAGAGTTTTTTAAGTTTCTTCGTAACTATCGAAGTGGCGTTGATCGTGGATGAAATTTATCTAGCCAGTACCCTGCAGTAACTCGCGATCATATTTCCCTGGATAATCTTGAATTAAGGATGCAGTTTGCATTTTATGGTCTATTGAATTTGCAGTACAGTCTGGCGGTTGAATGGGAAGAACTCGTTCGAAAATTTGTATTATTTTTCTTGCTCTCACATGACCACTCGGAGAAATGAATCAATAAATATACTTCGTTGCGAGAGGATAATTTGTTTGTGTTGGGGATGGCTGCTCCGTTTGTTAGCTTTGCATTGCAGTTTATTTGTTACAAGTAAATTGCTTCTTCAAACGATGTAAGCTCGAAACTGACCTAGAAATGCATGCTGGGTTTTCCCTTTTATCTTGTGTTTTTAATACAGCCAGATCAATTCACGGAAAATAAAATTGTCGCTCGGAAGGGCTCGAAATGACGCTCCGTTTAAGCTTTCGGTGATATTTCGGATTTGTGTGCAAAACTAATAGAGAAGAACGACCATCAGCAGGATATTTGCAATAAAAAGAAAACTGCACTTTAGAAAAATAAAACGAAATGAGTGTCAGTTTACGAGACTTTGCGAGGTGCAATTGCAAAGTATAAGATACATTCTTTCGCTATTTGGAACAATGTTTGTTTCGAGACGAATTTGAAATGCCACTTTTTTAAAGTTTTAAAGAATTACACCATTTTATATTCATATATGAAATAATGAGTATGAAATACAATAATTATACACTCAGAATGGTTTATTTTATTTAAAAAATAATTATTTATTTATGTTAAATAATCTTGATTTAAATAACTCTAATCTTTATTCATCACTAACGTAAAAAATTTGATGTAAGTAAATAGTTTATTAGGATTCCTTGTTTCAATGATAATTTATTTAAATTAACTGAACCGTTCTCTAAGAGTAGTTTATTAGTTAAATTGTTACATTCCTTAAATGGAAAGACTTTAGTATGATTCATTGTCAGATTGAGCCAAAGTAGAGAAAAGAAGCCAACTTCTAAAGTAAACACATAAGCCTCAATCGAACGAGACACGTTTTTGCTTACGAAGTACATCTGTGGTATCAACGTCCTACTTATTTTCGCACGTGTTCCGATTGACCCTAGACTTCGTGTAATTTGTCTCCTGACATACGCAGCCCCTCGGAAATGATTCAAGTTATTCTGCTGACTCGTTCGACTTGATCAATGTAACGTCATATATAGATTCCCTAAACGTATTGTCTAACTGCCACCAACCTCACTTCATATTCAGAATTATCCTAGCAATGGAGCTAACACGCTATTAACTTTACATGAATATTACAGGAAACTGCGCAAAATCAACGAAAACATAAATATTAATGTTGGTCAGTATTGCGATCACTATTAAAACGTAAAACATTGATCAAAAGACGCGCATATTGGTATTTCCCGGCAGAACGATTACATTTTTCAATACCTCGAAATGCACGTATATGCGTATAAGATAAAAATATGGGAAGTAATTTCGGACTCAACTTGCGGTGTCATGAAAAATTTCGCCATATGGTTTTAAGGAACCATCACGTTATAAAATCAATATTCTCAAAAAGTGTCGGACCAATAATGTTAACAGTTTATTAACTGTCCCGAAATTGACTATCCCGCGTTGTCGAACCGTACAGGTTGCCCGAAATATATTTAGTCATAATTTGCTCGCAAAATTTAATATTTATCGATAAAAAATGGGACAGCGTTTTCCGTCAATAACACGCACTCGGCCGGATTAACAAGCGCCCTGAAAAACGGCGACTGGCAGCGAAAAACGTTGCAATTCAAAATCGATCATTCCCACTTTCGAGCAGATAATAACCAGTTGCGCCTGCCATGATACGCGCACGTTTATATACACCTGTTTGAGATGAAAATTGTGCATTGGATTCAATGGACATACATTTACGATGAATTACGTACATTTTTAGTCGGGATTCGAAGAACGCCACCGAGCTTAATCCAGCCGACAAAAGGATCGGGAAAAAATTCCTTGTTTGATTCCCCGCTTTATTACTTCTCGCATTATACGAATTCAGTGCTAATTTCACTTTGATTGTCGTTCGTTAAAGCAGTATGTTTCACTTGATATTTATTTTTCCGATAATTCACGGGTTTGTCTGGATTTAATCGTGATCCAATTAAAGGCCGTATTTTCATCGAAAAAATCGAATCAGGCTTAAATGATATTCGTAACGTTATTTTGTCTACGTCATTTGCTTAGAGAGTACTTAAGTGAATTATAATTTTAATTGCATGATGCGTTCTATCTATGCACGCATAAATGGCGGAGGTACGATTAGTTTCGCAAAAAGATTTAAATTTCATGCTGCGCGCAGGTCAGGATGCAACTGGTCGGATACAACATTTCAATTTTATCTGGCACTTTACTCCGGTATAATTTTACAAATACACACATTTCGCTTACTCTGCGCGAACTGATTTATTAAATGTCACGAGAGCTTACAAAAGCTTCGCGAGCTCTTTCAAGCACTTTACAAATTCTACGTTCTCTTTGTGGCAATTAAACGTGCCACCTGAGCACTTTTGCCCGAATTAAATAAAAAATCGGCACTCACTCGTGGCGCCGATACGAACTGATGATACACATCGATTCAATGAAAAAGGAGAAAACAAAGTGTCAGCGCCGTGCCACCCTTATCTCGCACTTTGTTGTCCTTTCATTTCGCAAGTTGATAAAATGTAGGCTCGTATTTTTAGGACGCGGTATGTCGCTTTTGTGGGTATAACTGGTCAAAAATTGCATTAAAAATCGCCGAATATCGGCTGATAAACGGCTGTTCTCCGATGCACATGAGTTACTTTGAATTTGACAGAACGAAAAGTTCCGAGGTTCAAGCGCATCGATCGACCGAAAAATGTATGCCACGAATAAAATTAGCGTGCCACTCGTAAAAACGTCTGCGCTAGATTGCAACATTAAACAATTTTACTTCTGCGGCTAACGTAATTTTCGGGGCCATATTTTTGTAAAGGAATTTATTCTTCGGAATCTTTTGTTGAGACTTCAATTTTTCAAGGAATATTACAGTAATATTATTTTGGAATGAATGACATCCATTACTTTCCCTTCCTTTGGATTAAATAAGGAAAAGGTATTACGCTGCAGACGCAAATTCACTTAGTAATAACATAAATGCTGCGCAAATATTGTAACAGCGTTTTTATTATGTAAATTCATCATGTAAAATTATTAGCATAGTGACGTTCTGTTGCAAACATGATATTTTGACAATATCATTATTTTTCTTTATTTAGTTTATTTATTTCGACGTTTTATTTATTCATTTATTCTCTAAAATTCTGTCACAGTATTCTCTTTTTCAAACGTCGTATTATCTGTTTGTAAACAAAGTAGTTTACAACTCGTTTTGAACGTTACGAGATTAATCATGAAGTCGAATATTATCTGCTCTTTTTTCGAATATTAATCGAAATATTAACTAATGCATTGAAGTATTTAGAACGCGTTCAAAAATATGTTCACAACAAGTTACTCTCAGAACAAACTCTTAACCGAAGATGCTTTTTCTGTTTCTGCTGCGAAAGTTCCTAACTGAGTCACGCCTACACTGCAGAAGGTAATCATTCATATAAAAGCCAATGTGAATTTCGAATAAGTTCTGAATTACATAAACGACATCATACTTGACACTTCGACTAAAGTTTCTTAATGTAACCGAACACATTTATCTTAAAATATTATCTTTTAACATTACACATACCATATTTCATAATTCAAATATTAAAATTTTCATACAAATTATTAAAATTCTCATAAAAAATGTCTTCGACGTTACTTGCGAAAAATTTCTCTCGCGTCAAATCCGTACCTTTTATCATTTCTGTACCTCGCAACGGTTTTGAAATCCACTTCTAAAACCATCCAATCGTGCAGTTATGTCAAAGCTACAAACCGTCTGACAAGTCGCTTTAACGTATTTCTTGTCTCGCAAAACTGCTCTCCCGATTAAATATCGAGACCGATTCCGTCAAGAATTCCGCTCGGCCAAATCGCTCCTAAAGCTCCGGGCTTCGCAATTGCCGGACCTCTCCGCGAATGTCACGCGAATGAAATAAATCGCGATGCTTTGCTCCCCGCGGAAACATTAATCCCAGTTCGAAACCCGCCGAACGCTATTTATAAACGCGCGCATGCGATATTTTTGAGCGACTTGCACTTTGACAGTGCGATCGATCGAACATGATTTCACGGGTCGAACAAAAAATGCGCTCCGGGCCGCTCGCCGGTTGCTTTTCATGAAAGCTAATTAACCTACATTGTCTCGCGCAAAACGTTCGATCTGACTGGGATTCATTGAAATGAAAAAGGAAACGAACGGAAGATGAAAAAAGGCTCGCCCGAATCGGCGCTTTTTCGCAGCTGATTTCCCCTTTATTTCGGGCCGAACAAGGAACGGGAAGGAACTCGCGAATAGAACGAAAGTGCGCCTCATTCGACGTCGTTATAAATAACAATCTTTTAACCCGGACCGAATTACCATAATTTGATCGGTGACGCGAAGTAGATCGTTGTCGAGATGAAAGCGAGCTCCGACGAAGGCGATTGTTTTCAAAGGAAATAATAAGATACGCGATTGGGCTCGAGTTTCCGATCGAGGAGTTGAGCAGAATTTGAAATTCGGCGCTGGGCATGCGGAAAAAATGTCAATAGCGGTTGCGTTCTTTTGCTAGCTTTCTTTTGCGTTCTTTTGCGAGCCTTGATGATAAACTGCCTTGTACTTGCGGTTCGCGAGGAAAAATATTGCGAAAATTGTAGAAAGAGGTGTAGAAATGTTGTATCACAAGCACATTTATTCCGTGAGAACATGATGCTGTGTCTGATAACCAGTTTTCAGTCACAAAGAGAATGAATGTTTTTGTGAGAGAAAGATATAGTGTAATGGTAGGACTTTTTTTATATTTTGAAGAATAAGGTTAGGTAAATTGTAGTATTTTGGCAGTAAATTAGCTTTTTTCATTGATCATCTCTTCGTGGGTTAATCGTCGGTCTTCAGTCCAGTTTTTGAAAAATCCGCCTATGTCGTATGCTGTTCTGTTAGATTCAATAGTTTTCAATACGTCGTGAAAACAGGTTATGAGCGAGAGATATGAAAGGAAGTAGTAACCATTTACAATGTTTCTGTTGAAAAATACTTCTAGATATCACTTCAGCATATATCAAGAAACTTTGTTTTATATGGATGGGCGGAAATCTACACTGAGAAAACGGATTCGTACGAATGAGTTCATAACAAAGTAATGTCGAAAAATATTGCGAAACATTCGTACAAGCTCCTAACTATTTCGTAAAGCATTTTTCTCGCAAATAAATGCGTACGTGCTTTACGAAATGATTCGTAGTTTGTACGAGTGTTTCGCAGTATTTTACGAATTCTCTGTTACACGAACTCATTCATACGATCCATTTTCTCAGTGTCGTGATATCCATATAGACTTCTATATTGAAACTCCGTATTGAAATTACTTCGATAAAACAAACATCTATAAAATTAACGAAATCATTATATTTTATATATTAAGTATTTTTATAAATAGACTGTTGAAAAAGTCTGTCAACATCCAGTAGATTTTCGTCTATTTGGATGTACGCGGTTTTCGTTCAGAAAGTGAAAAAAATGTACAGGCTTAATATAACAGTCAATTTTAAGAGCCATCTGAAAATACATATTCTATTGGTTGCCTCTTTCTGTCCTTCAAAATTGAAATAATTTCAACGTAACTTTTTCTATTTTCTATGGTGAGTTATTGGTTTCTAAAATATGTTTTTATCAGGGTAGGACAAATATTTAAGGATATACTATAAAGAAAATTGGACGCCTGGCGATGAAAACCATTTAGAAACATTCCTAACATTATTTTTCAACAATGTGTACACAGCCATTATGATTTAAAAAATTAAAATTTACTAATTTGACGCGTCTGATTGTGAATTAACTAAATATAGATGTAAAATTTTTTATATTTAATTGGTCGTAAATTACCACTACAAATTTGTTATACCATTTGAAAGTGAACTTTTCCGTTCTATCAATAGTACTTTATACATCTGCAGTTGTTCTTCAAATATTCCTCGATAGCCAGCATTATTTAAATTGTATATAATAAAATTTGTGTAAACAATTTATGTATATTATTTACATACAATTTACATAAACTACATACATCGCAATTACATAAAATATACTTAAGAGGACTCTCCACAAAAATGGCTATTTTCTTCAGTTTTAATCCAATCACATTGATTTTTTGGCATTTTGTAGAATTTAGGTCCCTTAATAATAATCTGTAGAGAAAACCCAAAAAAATCAATTGTTTATCATTAATTCACAAAAAGTTGTAGAAAAACCCCAATTATCAAAAAGTTAGTGGGAGCTCAAATTACAATCAATTTTATTGTTTTTAGCGCCATTTTGTTCGCCATTAAGAGGATAATAAAAATTCGGACGGATTTTTAATAACTGTCACCAAACAAAAGTTATAAACAATAATGTGAAAAAATGCCAAAAAACGTCGTTTTTGCGTGGAAAGTTCCCTTAAGACTACAATTTTAATATGCAAGTTTTTAAGCTACAATAATTTTTGAAAAGAAAAAACATAAGCACGTTAAATCTACATCCAATTTATTGTAAATCCATGAAATTTTAACACAACATTTTTCTGTATGAAGTGATAATCATAACGTCACGTCGAGGACATGACGAATGACGGAGCTGTAAATGCGCGACGCTGGTCGCGCGTCGGTTGTAATGTTGGAAAGTAGTAGCGAGCGTGATGAAAAAAGGTGTCGATGAGCCCGAACCCCATGGGATAACGCCACGTTAAGCTGGTTTGCGATTGATGTGTTACAGACACGAGGTGCCTGTCACCTCGGACCCGATCACGGTGATACACATGGACGAGGACGTCGTCGTGGTCAACAAGCCCGCCTCCATCCCTGTAAGTGGTGTACTGCCAGGACTGTACTGCCAACCACGCGCCAAACACGCGTCTCGCTTTTTCACTGAATCTGCAGATTCGACCGCAACTTGGCTCATCACGTTCATTTCTTCCAATCTAGAACATTTTCAATCATATCCACGTTTACTTTAGCTTAACTGCAAGCAAACGAATAGTTACAAAATTTTGAAATGTTGATGGTTTTCGTACATGTTCACCGAATTTCAAAAATGTAAAAAAAAGTAGATTGATTTTACCATCTTTTCATGTTTAAAAATATTGTGTTATAAATGTTTCGAGAAAAACTTTTGAACTTATAAACATGCCAAATTCTTGGAATATTGATAAGTGATAAGAACAGTCAACAAAAAAGTGCAATTTTAAGGTATTTATGTCGCAAAAAACATTAACAAAAATGAAAATAGTGAAGTCCTTTTTATTAAATGACAATATAGTGTTTTATCTTTCTCAAACGAGAATTATAAAAATTGTTTTGGAAACTTGATCCACCACTTTGTAGCATTAAACGACACATTAAACTTACATTTAAGCATGAATATAATTTTCCATTTCATATCCCCTGCGTGTTCAAACTCTGTACATTCCAACATAGACTTGTGTACATTGAATTGAAAATTCCATCTCACAGTATAACGACTTAACGTCCTAAAGCAGTCGCAATTAATCTTGGACTAATAAAAGAAAAAATGTAGTTAAACAAACTTGACCATTTTTACCACTGAAACAAATCTAAATCAAACTCTTTGAAACTACATACAAATCATTTATTTAACTTTTATAAAAGAAAAGTTGTCATATCCATTCTAATAATACAGAAACCAATCAGAATGACGATTTTCTAATACATTTTGAAAAGTGTATAAAAAGTGTGTTTGAAAGTTAATGCAAATTCAGATACGATTCCATCAACTTTCATACGATTAGTTTCTCCAAGATTGCGCTTTTCAATTTTGAATCGATCGACCACAGCGACGCGTACTGTTCACTTTAGCGTCGTTCGATTCTAACCGCGAGATCGACTCCGGAAAACGGACGTGGAACTTGTAGAATGTTTTTTGATTAGCCAAGTTTCGAGCGAACTTTGCTTCTCGTCTCGTTCCGCTTCTCCAGCCTGGTCCTCTTAACCCCCCTCCCCTCTCCCCACTTCTCCCCCGTAATACTCCCGACCCCTTGTCTTTGCTGTCGTTTGCCGCGCAATTTAACTTTCCCTGCTTTTCACTCTTACTTTTGACCATTTTCCTTGCTTCATGAAAACGTACTGTTGTTGTCTGCGTCATCCGCGAACACGAGCCGACGTCGTTACATTTTGATGAATCCCTAGCATGACACGGCAAAGGGGAGTTTAATCCAACTCGGACGATCCTTGAGAGAAGATGCCTTACGAGAAATCAATAATTTAATGAAAGACCAAGTTAACCAATCTTGCGAGAAAATGTTTAATTATACGATCGGAGGAAAAGCATTAATTTTTCTTGGATATTGGGAGATGGTTTATTTGCTTAATATATACACCGAAAGAAAAACTTAGTAATAATAACCATGTGCGCTGAGTTAATTTTCGAGATAACTATATAATTTATAGTTAATACAACTAATACATTTTAAGATACATTGACCATTACAGTAGTTAATTTAACTAAGACTTATAGTTAGGAATACCTAATTTATAGTTATTATAACTCAAAAAATGGTAATTTGAACTATTAAAGTATTTAATTTAACCAGGTTCCATAGTTAAGTCTACTCAGGCAACATGCACTCCTCAAAGTTACCTCCGAGTCAACTCAGAGGAACCGCAGTCACTCAGAATTGACTCTGAGGAACTTTGGGGAAACCAATGTTTATTGGGAAGCTATGTTATAGTCATCATAACCAAAAATTATAGATTAAGAAAAAAATTAGAAATGAAAAAAAATTAACCTTTAAATAGATTTTAAAAAACAACAGGTTCAGTTCCAAAACACTTCTTCAGTTAATATAGTTGATAACTGAACTAATAGTTGCTACAAACGGTTTGACACAGAATGAGAGTCTACGCGAAATAGATGTGCAGTAGATTGAAATGTTAATGGAACTACAGGAAGTGGTTAATATAACCACAATATTATAGATATCACAGAAATTAACTACGAAAAATAGTTAAACCACTATATTAAATATATGGTCCGATTTCAGTTATTTCAACCTAAATCTTGGTTGTTGTTACCATAAAATGATCAACCATATTCACCTTGGTTGTTTCAACTAGTATGAAATTCTTTCAGTGTAAGTGTTGTAGGTAATTTTTTTAGATTTTTGTTTTCGCTTATTTTTCGCATGGAAAAAGCTTAATTGGTACAGTCGATTATAATATTTAAATGTATAACTTTTTTCGCCGAATTGCGGATTTTTTCAGATCTAAAATTGTAATGTTTAACTAATAATGTATTCACCAATGCCTCTGTCTCATTGGCCATTAATGGACCAAATTTTTCATCGAACATATCGAAAAAGACCAGAAGAAAGTCTCGGAACTTTTTCATCTCTGTTCATTTGTTCCCCTTTTATTTTCACATTTTTTTCTTCTTTTTGTGCCTTTTCCCACCACTTCCGCGACATTCAATCAGCCGCAAAAATGCGAGATGTAAATTTCCCGAGGCGAAAAGAACTCGGCTTGCCGGTCTGCGCAATTTTTCGGAAACTCACAGATCTCGCCTTTTGTTTAGCCGCCGTCGTCCGGCGGCGCTTCATTTGCGCAAGTGCTAAGTAAACTTTTATTTGCGTAAATCGGGGTCTGCCGTTTGAGGAGCAATCTAGAAAAAGGGGAAACAGAAGAAATGCTGCGCCTAGAAGTGTCGACGTGGAAAATTTAATTTCGGTCTCGTTTGTTTGAAAGATGGTCCAGAAAAATGATGATGAAATTGCGGCAAAGAAATTGTCCGTCATTCTTCGAGACGATGAATGGGCGGCAACCAATCAGGTTACGGGTGTCGGAGGAATAATAAAAAAAATGGAGTAAACAGTAAAAAGTACGTTTTTGATCGTAAAAGCTTGATGACAATGGGGAGATAATAAAAAAATTATTGGCATTTAGATGAGTAAAATTAATAGTGCCACGTTCGATGGTTTCAGACGAATTGGTACGTAAAAAGGTATGGTTTAGACAGTATTGATATTCGTACCGAATAATTATAATTTCCCATTTCATCGAGCTAGGGGCAAAATATACTATTTCATTTACGCTATCTTAAAAATATATCTTTAATGTTTAACAATTTCGGATCTTTTCCGTATCCCTCCTAGCGTCATCGACGCATCACAAACTAACGTTAGACAACGCCCCTTAACGCATTTCAAATGTAAACACTAACGCATGCGCATTATTCCCACGGTCCGCTCACCGATACGTTTGAAGACGTCGGGGTTAATATTGTCCGTCCAATGTAATCAAAATATACATCGAAAATTCAATGAATTGATTCCATTCAAACCGGATTATATCAAGTTAACTCCTCCTTCATTAATTTATCTACACTTAATAACTACAATTCCAATACTCGAAAATGCTTACAAAATCCTTCAAAATCCTGAAATAACTCAACGTCGAGAGTCTTTGATAATCTAAAAAATATATTTATCAAACTTTGTCTGATGCGCAAAATCTCCAAGATTTTCAACCAAATCTACTCAGGTAAAAATGTATATATATCTACACTGAGAAAAATGTTTCATGAAATATTAATAATCCCAGCATACATTACTGAACTGTACAGTAAACATTGGATAAATTCATTGAGCCCGTCAAAATTCATCGATAATTTCAGAAATAACGTTTCTGAACAATTGTGTTTGTGCGTACAAGCACAATGAAAGACAGCGCCACCACACACTGCATAAGAATTAGCACTTTCGCACAATGACATCCCGCGAGAAAAAAATTAGTCTGCATATAGTATGGTAAGCTGGTTTTCTAGTATGGCAGTAATCTGGATACAATCTGACAATAGTATGGAACTAATCTGGATGCAATCTGGGAATAACATGGGAACGATCTGGATGTA
>JABFPB010000098.1:0-20930 GCA_022817645.1 Ceratoteleas bidentatus
ATGAATGAGAAAATTTGTATCAGAGACGTATCAGACATTTAATTTTCAAAGTATCAAAAACTGCAATAAAAAAATCGGTTTTTCGATTGTTCATGATTTCTGGACTGCACCTTCCCTTAATCAAGTCTCTTCATTCAAGACCAACCTTCCATAATAATTCAACAGTTTCTTCAATATTTTTGGATTTTCATCCCCCTTATGCGACGGCGCCGGAAAAAGTGGGGGCAGTACCACCCAAAAAGTTTCGCCGGATCTGCGGCCCTTAATCATCATTTAATCCGCGCGGCCGGTAAAACAGTTGCGCAAGAACCGCGAGTTCATTAAGTAGCCCCCGCAGAAATTGAATAGCCGGCGCGAAATGACGATTTAAATGCGCGCCGCTCGTAAAGTGCGCGCCGTAAATTTCAATAAGAACGGAACGATGAAGAGGGCGCGCGTAACACGCTCGTAAACGCGTAATTCGCGAAGCGCCGGTGACACCGCTTAATCGTTTGCGCGCGCGCATTATTGCGTCATTGCGGCGCGTTGCGCGAATTTAAATTCCCGGGCGACTTTGCATGTTCCGGCGCCGCGCTTCCCGGGGTTTTATGAATTCGCGATGAGCCGATGCAAACGCCGTTACCGGAGTCGTCTTTATCCGCCGCAACTTGCGCAATGAAAAACGTTTATATCCGCGGCGGATAATCCCCGGTTGCCGCGCAGAGACCGGTAACGAGATTTCACGGGATATCCCACGTGCATTTCGCGAGCTTGATAAATATTCGAGCGCGGCGCTGGGAATTGCGCCGCGACTTCGGCTGAATTGCTTGTAATTAGACGGAAGGCGCTTTTACGCGGGGTCAATGGCGGCTGCCGGAAGCCGAGGGTTGACAGATGTTAACCGAGGAATTCGTGTTTTACGCGGTGCGACGGGTTTATGGCTTCAGATGACGTCTTGCGAAAAAAGCGGTTGGGCAAAATTGGTGTGAGAACATTTGCTTGGGTGGATCTGAATTGGGTTTTGGATGTTTATGTAGAAAAGTAAAAAAGAGGTAAAAAAGAGCTTGGAAAAACATTTGTTAGGAAAGAAAAAATGTGGTCGAAATGAAATTATTGAAGTGCAATTTCACTTTAAAGTCCACATTTTCAGTAAAAAGTCCAATTAATTTTGTAGAAATGATAATACTATTGAGTAAAGTTGTAGAGAATGAAACATATCTGTGGTGAAATAAAATTTCGTTGAGTAAATTAGTTTACTATAAATCATGTTACATTTTTTCTATTGGGAGCAGGAAGATATAACTAAGATTTAGTAATACGAGGAAAGTAGACGTTGCAATATTTTCATTATGACAAACTGCTTCGGTTAGAAGGTTCTAAAGGTTTACGCGAAAACATAAACTCGGATGCAAGGTAAAAAGTACATAACAATATCCTTTTAACTATTCATCTGATCGCACCCTTAATAAATTACACCACTATTGCATCGTGCTTTTTACTCACGATATTTTATACAATGGTTCACTTTACGCTAAACTTCGCTGCTTCAAGCGAACAACGTTAAAATGTAACATTAAAACAAAACCTCACAGAATTTCTTCACTCTTGTCAGTCTTACTACTGCTGAACTTATTTTCCCAATTTCACCCCTTGTTCCCAACTTCACCGACTCACTTATCTAATTTTACAGATTGTATAAGTTTCATAAATTCAAGACTTCTCAACCTTACAACCACTAATCTTCGAATAGTTTACATCTCACTTCCCCAGAATTACCCAACAGAAACAAACCAACACCCCAAACCAGACCGGCTAATTAAAAAATGATTCAATTCCCCGAACAGTCCCTCTCACTCCCCGCAAAAACCGCCCCGACACGCGATCTCCCCCCCCCCATCCCCCTGATCAATTTCCCTTGAAGCCGCGCTCATTCATTATCCAAACCTTCTTTAAACAACGTAATGACTCGTATCGACGTCGACGCGCACAAGCGTATCGCCTCGCCGAGATGATACGTTGCCAGCGTTACGCCACTTATTAAGATGTTGCCCAGAGACGTACTCGCGGGATCATTCTCACGCCCGCGATGATCCCGTCCGGTAAAACGAGCGTCGTAATGCCCCGGCAATCGCGAATCTATATCAGGCCGCGTCGACGTACCGGACAGCTGGCCGGGTATAATTTGCCGGCAAGCATGCCTCGCGTGCACGCAACACCCGTGTTTCCGTGCACGCATCCCGCCGAAACGAGCGCCGCACGGCCGACATGTCCCGTCGCCGTTTAAGATCACCTTACTTGCGCGTAATTCCCGGCAATTATTTTGATGATACGTCCCGTGATTGTTATTGATTCGCGGCCCGATATCGTCGCGGGGCGGAGGGTGGGGTGGAGTTTGCTCAGCAGTTAACTAAGTATAGTGATCGCGGGAAATGCCGGTTGGTTACGGGCCTTATGTGCCTTTGTTAGGGGTTCGGCTTTTGCGATTCGCTGGAAATAGGGGGTCGCTAATGGGTACGGGGTGGGATGTATTAGCATGCACGTGGGCGAGGTGCTGTGGTTGGGTCTGTTGATGGCTGCTGCAGATTCGAGTAGGTAGCAGATCGGCAAGACTGTACATGCGAAGATGGCTCCTACTGGTTTGCTATTATGTCAGCTACCAGTTGGTCTGGCGAGGAAAATGGTTGGAAGACCTTGGTGGGTCTGAGGTGGTTTTGGGGTTGGAGTGGGGAGTTTGAAAAATAGTTGAAGTAGATTGATGTTAGTCTTCAACAAATAACCTCTATCTGTCTTTAACAAGACAGATAGAGGTTATTTGGGCAATCATCTTTAGCTGTGCCTTATTTCTGCCTGATTGTGTTCGAGGCAAAAAAGTAGGAATTTGTAGATTGAGACAAAGGTTCGTCTGAAGAAGAACCTGAAGAAATGATTGATGGAGGGGATTGTCTAATTGAAGGGTATCTAAAAACACTCATTCAATATTGGTCAATAATCTAGATAATCCTACTACCAGAATTAAATTGGACTTGTTCCGAATGAAAACAACAAATATTTCAGGATACTATTTCGACAAGATTTTATTAGGTTAATTCAAGCGTTTTCAGTCAGAGCCAATTCGAAAAGCTTGAGCCAATATGTTTGAACTCCTTTTCCCAGTTTAACCACTAAATTATCTCTGGACACTATGTCGGGGGACCGGTAAATTCACGTTTGACTCCTTCGCACTCGAACACAAAGCCTAGCGACAGGCAAATCCCAAATAAACCATTAATCAGCGCCAAGTTGGTCGTATCTTTGGCCCGCCGGAGATTCGATTAAAAATTTATTGCGCCCTAAGCCGACATTTCGATACACGCTGTACACGAGGCGACTAACCAGACAACCCTGTCGTTAGGGAGGGTCAGGCGCGGGGGCGGCCACCCCATTAGCATTCATATTTCAATTTCACGGGCCACCATAAAGGCGGCCGGCCAAATTGACGGGGCGGCCCGCAAAACAGCCGAACCTGTTATCGCCAGCGTCTCCTCGCGACCATCAATCCGCAATAATCGCGAGCATTCAACGCGCTCTAATTACCCTCGTCCGTAGCAAATTACACGAATCATGGCATCCACCTGGTCTAATCGAGCGAGTGACGCCGCGTATCCGGGTTTTCGGGTCACGGCTTTGATGGGATACGCGTCAATCAAATTCTTGGCCAGTTGCGGATCGTTGGATGATGTTCACGTGAATGCTTTTTAATGGAGGAAAAGCTAGTGTGGAGTGGGTGGGAAGGTTCGGATTTTAGAGAAAGATAGATGGAGAAAGATTGATGGAGGGTGGAGAGATAGTATGATTTAGAGAAAGAAACAGCATCGTTTTAGGATTTGAAGAAATGAATAAGGGACATTTAGAATTGCAATATGTACTATGACAATAAATTTTACTTGATGATCTCTGATCATTTACCATATAAGTTATATATATATTTTCTATACCAGAAAAGTTAATAACTTTAGGTATACCTATTACTCCCACCTTCAGTCGGTAGAACAGTATCACTAACATGCAATTGACCATCTTCTCCTTTCGAAATCGTTGTTTCTCAACCCCCACTCTTCCTCCAAAAACAATTCCACCTTCTTCCTACCAGAACTTGCGCAACCGCCCTTGCCCCAGCTATAATCGACTCTCCGAAGCAACCTGCTTATCGGCCGGTCATAAATTTTTCCCCGATCATTCGCGGCCGGCCGGTAATCCAATAATAATAAAACCTACGTGTAAACACACCTCGGTACCGGAGGGACGTTCCCCCGCCGGGGTCGGGGAGCTCGTAAACCCGTGGGGGGATGGGCGCGGGGGTCTGTTGGTTTCACTCGATTAATATTCCCGACCGCGGCGCGCATCGAGGGGCTTTGGCATGCGCATTGCAAATGAAGGGTCCGCTTCCGCGGCCCTGTTATTTGCCCCGGCACTCGTGCCAGCACGCGATGGGATTACGCGCGAATTTCGCGTTCGATCCGATTCGTATCGCATGAGCGGGTAGGCGGCGGCGTAACGCGCCCAGACCATGCCAAGAACGACGTAATGCCGGGCTCTTATTACCGTTATAAGCCATTACCGTCGACGTCGACTTAATAACGCGATTAACGCGCGACGACAGCGCCGTTTAAATAATGCGGCCCCGCGTGACATACCGCGCTAATTGCTTTCGGCAATCGCGTCCGATGACTTATCGCCGCCGGATGCAAAAACAGACGGGATCGCTAATTGAAAGGCCGCAGGCGATCGGGGAGAAGAATTCGGACCGTATTTTGGAGGCTTTGGGGAGGAAAAGGAGATGGCGATGCGTTGGGGGAATAATCTGTGATAGTGTAAGGAACCGACTTTTTAGCATACAGCGAATGTTAACAACATTAAAAGCATTTAATATTATTCAGTTTTCGATAAAGTACCACTAAACTTTCATACAATTTAAGTAAGCGAAATATTTCTTATTATTTTAGAGTACCTGCTTTGACCCAGCAGTTTACGCTCTTGACTCATAATCGCGAAGTCGTTGGTTCGAATCTTCGCGTAGGCGAGAGCGAATTATGGAAAAAAGTAAAATGTAATAATTTTATTTTTAAACAATTATTATATTTTTTCCATATGTTTATCCATGTTTTGACATGTGTTTGTCCTTTAACGAATACCCGCTGTCAACTGAAAACAATCGTTTTCAGAAATCATTTCTTCTAAGAAATGATCTCACTAAACTTTAAAATCCACGAAATTTAATCCTCTTTGGAACTATTACCGAATTTCAGCTGATACGACAGAGAATGTATCTGACAAGATTTTTCCAGTCGGGGGAAAGTTGCAGTTGGTTCCCGAGACACAAAAGACGGACTATCGACTAACCGATCCTTCCCGGGGAATTGAACAACACAGAGTTCAATTTCCGAAGAAAACACGGCGCAAAGCTGTCGCAAGACCAAGACGGGCTCTCCGGCAAAAGGCGGAAAGCTTTCAATAAAGCCCAGAGTTTCGCGAGGGAGAGCAACTTTTATTTGGAGCTTTGTGGGAGAGGCAGCGCCCTCTGGAAGGAAGACGTGGTAGAGGTCGCGGTTGGGGCACAGGTGTGCCGAGACGTTGAGGGGTTATTGAACGAGTACGCCAACTTGGAAGTTAGCTTAGGAGGGGGAACTGGGGGCGCCACCGGCGTGGCGCACTGATCCAGGGGGCGATAGTGTCAAGTCGAACGAGAACTTGCGTGATAATGACGTTTCCGCGAAGATGGCAATCTGGGCTCGATGGCATCATAGGGATTGCACTTTTTAGAATGATGGTTAGGTTAGGTGAAGGGGTGTGGAAGGTGGAAACTTGACCTTAGCTTGTGGTGGGTTTATGGCGGTTACTCACGTGTCGGTCTTCGGCTGCACTCAAACCTGAAACAGAAAGAATTGAAAATTAAACTTCGGAAGACCTATTAGATTAGACTTTGAAAACAATGTCTTAATGTACTTGAAGATACACTAACTACCTTAAGACATTTGTTTTTACAGTTCAGATTGTTATCAAAAACGATTTCGGGAATCTCAAACTTTTATTTCGCAGACTCTTATTTGTTAAGTTTCGCTCGATTGAGACGTCTGAGAAGAAGAGAAATGCGATTCGTCGGTTTGTCGCGTTACTTTTATCACAGTCGCAGAGTGACGGAAAATCGTAATGGCAAAAATGGGGGCGCTCATCGCGAACGTGCGTAAGTCTGATTTTCGTTTCGATAAAGGCAGAAGCGGAGTAATTCAACTTGCAGAGGTGTTCTCGTTGTGCTTGCGCGAAGGCTGTGACAGCGCTTTGAAAGGGAGAAGACTCAATACACCCGAGAACATCCGCTGGCAAAATGGCTGGGTTGAGAGCGGAGTTGACAAGAGAAGGATTTCGTGGAGAGAGGGCGGCTTTGTCCTCGCGAAACGGTTCGCAGTTTTCCCTCGGTCGATTTCCCCAAGCCACCCGCCACTACATTTTGTCCCCGAGACTTTTTCTCATCCCGACAAATATACGAACAATTTATAATCCTCAAGATTTCGCCGTTACACGAGCGAACGAGCCCGAAATAAAAGACTTTCTTTATCCCGCGATGCACACTACGATTTTGTGTATTAAACATGAATTTGGAATTGTACTCCCGGGAACAAAAAGAACGGCGGAAGGGTTGCGAGGAGGCTCTCTTCAGAATCTAATTTCGGGGCCGCGTAATTAGAAGTTGATGGAACAATTAGCGAAATTTACACTCCTGCAACGTTAGACGAAAATGAGGGTTTTTGAAACCCACTGTCGCTAAAGAAAAGCATCCGAGTCCAAAGGAAATGAAACCCTTTCAGCTTAAGATTCCCATCCCTCTCGTGAAAAACGATATATTTTTCTTTTCAAAGACATCCTCTCGCCGGAATCCCTTAAACCGCAATCAGTAATTGTAACGCGATTGCCGGCTCAAAAAAAGAGACCTTTTGTCGACGAGCGAAGGTCCGGAAAAATTGATTACGAAACGAGCTGTATATAGACGAGGCTGTCGCATAACTGGAGTTATGGTTCCGAGTTATGGAGAGCGTCGGGGTCGGCGGAAGAATTTCCTCATATTTCCCGATTATTACAGACTCTGGTCGAGTTGTATACGAGAGGCGGAAGGGCCAGCACAAGGCGTGCCCGGCGAATGTACGATATCCCGCGTTCCTAAAGCGCCGAAGGAAGCCCGGTGCCGTCGTCGTGTCCGCTCCCCCCTCCGCCCGCGAATCCCCAGCCGACTACGTCCCCGACTTCCATCCACCCTCGAGCTCGTAAACGGAGACGGAAGAGTGCGCATAATTTTCTCCTAAAACGCGAATGGGTCGTTTCGCTCGCGGCTACGCGAATGCGCCCCGCGCGGTAGTTTTATTCGTGAGGGTATCAAACGACCCGATTGAAATAAGACCGCGGTTTCGCACTTAACTAGTTTAGCTGCACTCAAACCCGAACAACGGTAGTAGTGCTTCAGGTAACAAACATTTTATGGCCCGCGACTGTTTTGTTTTATTAAGCGACGACGAGAACGGTTCCGCGCTTTTCCGCGCAGTTTTATGCGTTCGAGTGAATGGGCTTTGCTGTGGGAATCCGGGGAATTTCATCGGGAAGACGAGATGGAGATCGACTGATTCGAATGTTGTGTTTCAGAGTTGGCTGGAGTTATTTACTGTCAAGTGCCGAACCTGGGTACGCCACATCCAGAGTTAGAATGTTTTTAGGATTTTTTACTGCTTTTGGTTTGGTTATTGGTCTTCTATTTTTGAAATTTGCAATATTTCTCTATTCTCGATATGGCTGTAACGAACGTTTGAGTTGGAAGGCCTAAAATGACCTAAAATCAGCTTTAGTAACAAATCACTACGATTTCACATCATTTCGCAAAATAAATGTTGAAAATTACTTTTCAGATGACGCGTTAACCTAAAGTTACCTAAAATATGCTCACTCCTAGCAACCGTAAATTACAGTTACAACATTCGCACTGTCATAAGGGACGAATTCCGATCAACCGGAAACTCTCGAACTTGTTGCTATGTAAAACGAGAGTCCAATGTCAAATCAGCAATTACCCCGTGAAATTACAGCGCCGCAATCCGAGCAAGACCGTTAAGCAAATTTTTGCCGCTCGCTGTTCTCTGCCCTATCGATCTTCCCATTAGAAAGAGCGATTCGCATCGAAACCGCAGCGCAACAGTATCATTAAACGCGGCGCACTTTTGCTCGAAATTTATTATCCCGGCAGTGGGTTCGGCGCCCGTTACCAATTACACCGAAATCAACCGCCTAATCAATTAAATTTCATCCGCCGGTGCTGCCGCGTCAGCATTGTTCCATCCGGCTTCATACTTTCGCCTCATTATTCGGCTGAGCGGGTCGCGCCACTTAACCTCCCGAGATTTATCCGCAAATAGTGGCGTTTCGCAATCTGCAAGTTTGTCGATAACTGCGCGGGAGTTGCGCGAAGAATACGGTTACGCAGACAATTGTTACGATTGCGTTAAGGTTGTCCCGGGAGCATAAACGCGACGAATTATCAACGGCATCAAGATGGCTTTACGGCCGTCTCCGAGTTATGAAATTATGTGCCGGAATTTATCGCGAGTTTTATGCGCGGGCTTTATCGCGGAGGGATCGAGAGATGGTAGGTGGCGCGGCGGTTGGCGAGGTTTTTTTTTGGTATTTACGGTACGAGAGTGGTTGATCAATTCGAAAAGAGTGACTGTTGATAACGTAATTAAAGGGGGATCGAGGGAGGAGATAAGGGGCGTTTTATAAGCGGAGTTCACCGGGGGCTTGTGCCTGGGAATATGATTAAGGAGCTACAAATGAATAAAGTTTAGAGGGAGTATATAATTTGGTTAGTTTCCGAACGATGGGGTTGATGAGCAGCATGTTTGTTCTTAAATGTCAGGTCGAGGGGAACGCGTATTGTAAATGTGTGCTGAAGTTTAGATTAGGATATTTTTGTACTGGAAAAGAGGTTGAAAACTATGCAGTCCTGGTTCATGTTGGCAGTATTCGTTGCAATCGCAATTTTTTCTATGAAGCAATTTCTGGTTTGATACAGTTTTAATCCTTCCTAACTCGACTTTCGATTACAATGCTCGAACGATTTGCCAGGGCGTTGCAATCTTTTGCAGTGACGCCAACTTGTGAATTTATTTTCGATTCCTCTTTTTGATTGAATATCCGTTTTTCGTACCAATTTCCCCTTTTCTCCGAACCAGAGGCATATCTCAGGCAACCTCGTGTAATGGCACATTTGTGCGCAAACGAATTATTACCCAGAGTCGACCGTTTCGTTTACACCATTCTGCAACTGTTCAGTAACTTCAGCGAATCAAATCATTCTCGAGAAGATTTCTCTCTCGCGTCTCCTCGAATGAGATTCCGCCTCTTCCGTCCAGGACATTTAATGAGTTGCAAACAGCAATTAAACGCTGCACCCGGAAAAATGTTCGCAACTTCATTACATCTTCAGATCGTTGCAATTCTCTCTAACAGTGCCTACCCTCACCCAAAAAGATGAAACAGTTTTACTTCAAATTTATATGTCGGAAAAAATGATATCCCTAGAACTGGGGATCATATGGACCAGCATGGTTGCATTCAGCTGCAATAAAAGTCGACAAATTACTGAATACCAGTATCCAAAATGTGGCAGATTTATCATAAACCTCTGGATGCAATTACAAATATTCCCATTGGTGTTTTTAAAAAGGGGAAACCCTCTTTTTTCTTCTCTAGATGACACCTTCCCTATCTTCAATCACTCCCCTTGCATTTTCGTCCCTAATGGAGTAATAGCGTATTAATTTTTGGAAGCCCACCTAGCGTGCTTTCGGATCAGGGTAGGGACTTTCCAACGTGGCACTGTTTCCAAGGGGCGGTAACTGGAGAAGAGGGTCGAGAGGGCCGAGGGGAGACGCGGGGGGTGCCGCGTTCGGAAGCACTCTCGTGTCGAGAAGAGGCTTTGAGTGCTCTCTCATCAGAGAGTGAAAGAAGAGCGGCGCGCGAGTGCGACGCCGAGAGGGCGTCTTTGTCGAGCGGCCGCGACTTTGTCAGCGTTCCACAACGTGCAAGTGCGAACGTTCTTACTCGTATCGTCACAAGAAAACGAGGGGGGTTGCCAGAGAGACTTGTAAAATCAGGACAAGCCTCCGCGAGCCGGCACAAAGCGCAGCAGCCGAAGATTAAAAGGACCCGGCGCAGCGCTCCCACGCCGGATTGTCATTCATTAATTCGGATTCGTTTTGTCATTAGCGAGCGCCGCCGGCAAATTCCGCGGCGTTTTTGTGAGTTAGGCCGTTCGTTCGAAAGGAACGGTAATTTTGTTGGGATATTGGGTGGAAAATTGTTTTTGTGTGGATGGGAGGAAAGATTTTTTAATGCGGGTGTGAAGAAAGAGGGTTTGTTTCTGTGATAGGGATGTTGAGGTTATGTAGTTCTGTTCAGTTGTTGCTGCTATTTATGAAGAAATATTTTGGAAATTGACGATTCCTGTACCTGTATGAAATTTCCAACTCTCCGGATACGTTGTAGAATGTGATGTTGTAATGCATCTGTGTAATGTTGGGAAAGTTGGGAGAAGTGACCTGAAAGTTAGTGAAACAACCTAAAATTGCGTGCAGGGTATACCACCTTTGATGTACGGTAATACTGGTTCTTCGAAACTTTTTGCGGCTAGAAAGAATGTACATCGCGAAAAACAGTTTTCAGGGTTTAATTTATTGGCATTTTTACTTGTAAAACTTGTTTTTTATTACCGAAATTATTAGATTGGTCGTCTTGTAGATGGCGCCAAAGAACCCCCTGCAAGCCAAGTAATTGACGTGCGCGCTTCAAGTTGAGCGGAATGTCTTAGAACAAAACGACAAAAACAATGTTATTCTTTGATATAGTTTTCAGGGAAGTAAGTAAAAATGTTGAGTGCGCGTCATTTTAGAAATTAAGAGGTATTCCATCTTTACATACGAAATTCATACTCGAAATATCAGAAGTCATAATTCGTTCACGTACTTCCCTGAGTATTCAGTTCAAAATCATTTGTGCTCTACTTCAAGTTTGGATGAAAAGTATGGGAGTTACGACGCGCGCCAATGGAAACTATTTCCAAAAATGTTCCAATCAAACCCTGAACTTCGCAAAAAGTGTCGAAAAACCACGGAAAAAGTTGTCAGAGGTGGTGTAGTCGATAACCTAAAACAACCTAAAGTAATCTAACCTAATCTCAACGTTGAATGAGCATAAAAATCACATCTTGCGAACGCATTCATTCTGCAACAAACTCCCAACAACCAAAGGGAAAAGAAGAAGAAAAAAATCGATAAACTCGGCGGCGATTAATCAACTGCCAACCGGTTGGTTCGCATCGGCGATATCTTCTTGAAATCCAAGACGAGAGTGGCGCGTCGGTCGCCTAAACAAAACTCGCGAACAAATTGTCCCTATCGGTGCAAGATGATCCCATTATTTTCACTCGGCGACGTCAAACGGCGGCATGCGATATCGCACTTATCTAACGCGCGTAACATAAGCAAGCGAATGTTTCGGCCCCAATAAAAGCACAACACGCCACTGTAGACGTATCGCCGCGATGATTCATAACGCGCCGTCCCTCCACATTAATCAATGGCTTGTATTAATTACGACTAAAATTCACTTGACACAAGTGTTATCAGATTGATAACAGCCTACTCCAACACCGGCCAATCTGTCAGAGTCCCGCTTCAATGGAACGCTATCTAAAAGATAACGCGCCAGAAAATATAAACTCGACGACTCGAGTGATTATTTGGCGGGGCACGATAACGCGCGTACACTCCGGTTGCGCGACGTCGAACGTTACCGGATAAGATATCGGAGTCGCGCGGCAAAAATCTAACCGGATAAATAAATGGTCCCGGGGAATTAATGCGTGTTTCACGTCACTGGGGGCACTGTCGAGATAGGGCCGTTTCTGGTGAGTTATTCGGAAGGAAATGCAGTGGGACATAAGTATTATTAAAATTTCGTAGGATTAGAGTACATTTTTTATTTTACACAGCATAAAATATTTGAACAATATACTTAGTATAATGTGTATATCTCTGTATTTCCTGGTGGATGAACTATTCTGCAAAATTCTGCAAATTCCTGTAAAAACCCTTGCAGAAATAAAATCTCTGAAAATCATTGAAAAATGCTTTGAAAACCTCTGAAATACCTCTGAAAATCTTTGAAAAATTCTGCAAAAATTGGGATTGTCATAGTTTTTCTGAAAAACTCTGACAGTTCCAAATTTCAGAGATTTTCAGAGATTATCAGAGATTTTCAGAGATTTTCAAAGATTTTCAGAAGTATTTAGATATCTTTAGAGGTTTTCAGAGATTTTCGGACGTTTTCAAATCATTTTTCAAAGATATTATTTCTACGAGGAAATCTCTGCAAAAATTCTGATAGTCTCTGAAAAACTGTGACAACTTTGAGTTTTACAGAATTTTATAGAGTTTTTCATAGTTTTTCAAAGATTACCGGCGTTTTTGAAGATAATGTCAGAGGAACTTGCTGGCTTTTACATAATTGTTTCCATTAGGGTTTTTCTAATTTCGTAAGAACTTACAAGTTGTATCTACAGCTTGTAAATTATAATTTCTGTCCTATTTCTCAAAAAATATTACAAAAAAGATGTAATGAGACAATAGTACTACCCCAAACTTAATGCCGTTCTTAAAAATGACAATAAATACTATAAAATGTACTCCAAATCCAGCAAACTTTAATAGAACAGTTTTCTCCCCATACGTGCAAATCTTCCCTGGTTAAAAGATCATAAAGATTCTAAAAAGAAACACGTTCTGTGAATGTCTATGAATCCAACAAAAAATTCGCAATTTCTTATGAAAATTTGCATATACTTATGGATTATCATCTGATGAGTTTACATCTGTAAACTCATCAGATTTATTGTGAACTATTGCGAACTTTTATGAAATTTTAAGAATTACTGTGAAAATTAGGAACTAAGTAAACTGTGAAATTTTGAGAAATGTTGTATTTATGAACCATTAAGAAAATTCTTAATATCAGATGAAATTTCATATGATTGTGAATTTTCATAAGAGATTCTGAATTTTCTTATACACGGACATTAACAGAACGTTTTTCTTTCAAGAATCTTTATGATCTTTTAACGAGAGTTAAAAAACAACGACCCGCATTTTGAAAAATAACTATTACACTCGAATCGCACCATAATATTGTTTATGCCATCAAAAGAATCGCGCTTGTCCTGAACATTCGCTCGCATTTTTGCGGATTACCCATCGGCTGATTTAATTGAACGAAATTATTCGTCGGCGATGCGCTGCGAATGAAATCGAGCGGCGCGAAAATATCCGGCCGGACACACGCGCGCGAATTAAAATCCCCGGGGATTTATAATTAAACGGAATATCGAAGTAAGCGACGGGCGGCCGTTGATTGGCGCTTTTTGTGTCGTTAATAAGCGCGCGCGATTATCCGCGCGAGTTTCTCCGACTGGTTTTCTATCGGCGCCTGGCCTATTTGTATAAATAATGCCGGCGAGTTGAAAATAAATCGGCCGCGCGCGTTTATATCGCGCCTTTTCATCGGCGCGAGTATTTTTGCGCGCGTACGCGAATATTTCAATTAACGCTGATTCCGAATATTAGCGTGAATGATTGCGTTTGACTGTTTAATTATAACGCAAAGCCGTCGCTCGTTATTTTCGCTTGTGCGTTCCGCGGCGTTAATTCCGCGATAAAAAATGAGGAAAAGTGCGCGCGCGCGGAGATAGATGCCGCGTTTTTCGCGACGAGAACGAGTTACAAATTGCGGTATAAATTTGCCGGCGTTTTTATCTCGTTCGCTCTAAATGTTGCAATAAGTCAATTAATTATCGCCACGGCTACTGCCGTTTCTTTTACTTGCGCCGTGCTTTCAGGAGTCAGCCTTTCGAATAAATTACGGCTCAATTCAACGGTGAAATTAAGCGGTAATTAAATTATAAATTGCTACGATAAATGATGAGTCGCGCGAAATTCAAACAAACTGCGGACACGCGGATAATGAGTCGTGGAGTTTGTCTTGAGAGCGTTCAACCGAGCGGAATGAAAAAATGGAGAATTCGGCGAAATCGAATTTAAGGAAGTTCTTTACCGTTAAGGTGGAGGCTTTAACATGGAAGCAGCTGAGTAATGGCAATTCACAAACGAAAATTATTTAAGTGAAAAAGTATACAATGTCACTTTTTTATTCAGTACACTAAGAATAACTATTGCAGAGGATCTGACATATTTTAAATTAGAAGAAATTGTTTAAAAATATTTAATGCTTCTTTGGAATAGATGATGATGTTATTAAAAGTATGAAACCTACAGCTATTTTAATCTAAAAAATTATGAAATAAATATTTAATTGAAAAGTGAAAGGTTATTCCTGCAAAAAGTGGCATAGAAACGAATAGAAGTGAATGGAGAAATGCAATGAACATTCCTTTGCAAAAATTCAGGGAATTGCATAAAATTTTTGTATTTTTCTACTCTCCGGCTTTGGTAAAGAACCTCCTCAAGGTGAAACGTGTTTGAATGACTGATAATGATGTGTAGCAACATGCCTCCGTTAGTTTTGAGATCGTCCTGCTGTCCTCTGTGGAGATCTGGCTTGGATAATATCGAGAGCGGGTGTCCGGCGGTTCCTCCAGCTGTGGCTGCGGCACTTGGTGGGAGTCCAAGTCCGAGTAGTGCGGATGCCGAGGTCGGCACCGGAATGCCAGCGCCAGGCCCGAGACCGGGTAACGTCGGTAATCCGGGATGCGGTCCGATCGCGGCTCCAGGTGGCAGTTGTTGCGCGTGCATTTGCTGGAGTAACCTCGGTAAATCTGCCCTCGGAGGCTGAAATCAAATCAACTAATTACCAATAATTCCGACGATTCCACCAAATTTCTCGATAGTGCATTTCGGTCTTATATCGTATCAAATTTCAGAGGAGATAGAAGGGATGCATTGTTTACATTGTGTGATTGAGATGAGTTAAAAGAGGATTTGAAAATGCGATTTTTTACGATTTTTGTACAATCATTCAAGATGGCATATTGTAAAGAAGTTAGTTTATTTATTATCTTTTTATTGTGAAAAATTGATATATGGCGAAAAATATGGTCAGTGGAGTTCACATGCAGACAGCGTAACGACATATGTCAGATCCTAATTGTGTTTTTTTAACATAAAGTTTAGTCGAATAAAATATGCTAGTGTCTACTAAAAATTTAGCTTTGTTACTAGCTGAATGTTTGATTCGACTAAATGTTTTGTTGCCTTATTATGACAACTAAGCAGATTTAATTGCAATAAGCATTTAGTTTTCTTAGTGTGAAATGTTGGGATATAGTGAATTGAAACAAAAATATTGCTTTCAAGTACTGGGTGGTTTAAATGTTGAATATGATATGTGCAAAATTTCCATTATTATAAAACTAAACAAACGAAACTTGTATGAGACATTAGTTTAAATAGACAACATAATTTAGTCCTTTGAGTTATTGAATCACGTTACATATGAGGAATTAGACATTTAGTATTTCAGTAAAAAGATGCTGCATTCTATATGTACTTTATGCGGTGTTGAAAAATTCCATATAATTATTTAAATTTTAATTATTTTGTGTACATTTATTAAAGTATCAAGTGATGTGTTTTTCCGTCTAATTACTTTGAGCCATTTATATACATGGTATTCAATGCCAAAAACAAATTCTGAATTTTATATTTCCTATATTTACTGTTACCCCTCACTGAATTAATAGTATACATTCCAAAAATCTGTTTGGTTAACAATAATATTTTATTTCAATCAAATACAGCAATTCTATATTTTCGAAAAAATTACGATTCTATTCGAATCCCATATAATAATTTATTTTCATACAAAGCATTTTCGAAATATGTCAAAAGTTCCATTTTTCTTTTCATGCCTTTATACTGAGCCCAAAGGTAATCTATTCTGCCCAAGGGCGTAAAAGTAAAACTTCGCTTCCTGAATGCAGACAATGAAAAATTTTATTATTAATATATCGGGCACAAAGTGGCTCTTTTTCGACCACAAATCACCGGGTTGGAAACTGAGCGGCTGGAAAAGGCCCTAGGGCGCAAAATGAGGCTTTATACCGCTTTTCCCCCGCTCATTTCCGCCTTCGGGCCGAAAATGAACAACTTATATCGTTCAAAAAATATCGTCCACTCCAAGTACGAAAAAATCTACTTTGTTTCCTCGCTACAAAACATACAATTGCATAATGGACAAAAAGCCATACTCTGCGCCCTCGATCGAAAATCCGCTATTTTTCACCTCGAGTAAAAAAGAAATCTCCCATCCGAAAAAGCCCGCCATGTTCGCGCAAGTAACTTCATCAATACCGTCCGGAAACTTGGGCAAACAACGGGAACGCGGGGCGACATTTTGGCACCGGTCGAGTCATAAATGAAAAGATAAATATTAACGAAATCTATCAAGCCTGGCCGTGTTTGCATTGAATTCGGGCAATATTTCTGTCGCGGCGTTGGCGGCGGCGTTTTTTGGCGTATCGCGGACGAGGCGCGGTCGCCACGTACGCCTGCCTCGCGCTGCCGAATAAAATTATTTATTCGTGCGGCGGAGCGCGACTACGCCCCGGCATTCGGGCTTACCGTGCCGGGAAATCCACTTTCCCCAGTAACACGTGAATTTATTTATTTACCCGCGGCGAGCCAGCGCACGTTCGACAAACAGACTCGCCTAACGAATCCTTCGCGCTCGCGCATACAACGCGACCGACCACGTCCGGTCTGTTTTCACAATTCATTTTTCTTCCCGACTTGCCTTTGTCCTTGCTCATTCAATCCAATTTCGTCATGTATCCAACGCTCATGAACAACAATTATGGTTCCGCAAAGTCGCGCGCAAACACCGCTCGTAAAAAAGGGTAAACCGACGACGACCGAACCGCGTTCGCTGAGAGCAACGGAGAGGGAGAATGCCGCAAAACGTTCCGCAATTCTTCGCTTTAATCCGGCGCTCTTCAAACAGAAACAACATTTCAGCCGGACAAATTGAATTTCGGCGGCGTAATTTGAATGCGAGCGCGGTCATTCGGGATCGCCGACGCGACGCGAAATGCGGTTTTAATTTTAATTGCGTTTTTGCCGGGGCTTGCGGTCCTTTTTTTCGCGTTTCTTGCCGCTTCGCCGATCGATTGCGGCCGGGTAAGGGGAGGTTCAGTGGATGCTGGGATGTCTTGGAGTTTAGATCTTCATTGGCGGGCAATTCGGCCGGTCAGTGACAAAGTTGCGCCATAAATTGAAATCGCGGCGAATCAACATCAATCTTGACTATCCGTCAGAGCGCAATTTATACGGACAGATGGATGGGTCGCTATTTGGCACGGTTTCGAGTTCGCCGTGGACACATGCTCATAATGTGCTTACGCGTGCTGGGCTGATATTCCGGTGGGTCGAACGATATGCTAATAGGGTTATCAGCGGGAAGTAGGTAGATTGAAAAGTTAGCGATTAAGGGAGCAGTGAAGGTCGCTAGTTAAAAAGAAAACTAGACAAATAAGATAAAATCGTTTTACAAATGTAATGAAAATTTTGAAAAAAAGGATTTCGTCACTAAGAGCAGAATATATTTTCGTTTAATGAAATACTCTTTTTTTTGTTTCAGATAACCTGACTTGGTGGAATCGGTGTTTCACACTTTAATACAAAAATTCGTAATTATAATTTGGGTATTTCATTTCCCCCAAACCGCAAATAAATACGTATTTTAGTTGGGCAAAAAAATGCTTGAAAATAGGTTATTTTTCCTGTCTGGAAGATATGTACCCCCTTAAAAAACGCAATTCCTCATCCGTCATCAATCAAGCTACCGATCTTCCGGCCTGAAATCCGTGACGAAAGTGTCGACAGAGAGCGCCACTTTGAAAAGTGCAATGAAAATGTCAGTAGCAATCCCGCGAAAACGGCAATGCGCGCGTCAACGTGATTAGCCGCGTGTAAATTATGAAGTAAAAAGTCGGCTTGAAATGCGGAGATAATTTATCCGAGAGACACGGCGTGTCAAGCTTTTCTCCGTCAAACAAATCGTACGCGCCGCCGACTGTACTTTAACGGTTCGAGGAGCGTGTCGGTTTAAGGGAGTTCGCGCGTGTATACATACTCGTTAGGTAACGAGGCTGGCGCGAGAGGACGAGGACGGCGAATATTCCGGGAGTAGTTTGCCGAGATAATTAAATGGCTTAACGATATAATAACCCCGCGTCGGTTGGCTGACTGTACCTACGTCCACACCTGCACTTAATTCTCGCACATAAACTTACGCGATCCATTATGTATGTGTCGTCGTTCGTCGTGGTTGAAAAGTTAAACACGTGTGTTGCAAATCCGCGCCGATGGTAAAAGCTCTTACCGAATCCCTGGCGCTTTTTTGCGCCTGTTTGCGCGCTCGTTCCGCTCGGCTTCTTCCCCCGGCATCTCTTTTTTGCTTGTTCGCGCGACCCGGCCGATCCGAGACGAATTACGTCCATAACGGTTTATGCGAAATGAAATTTTCATCGCATCGCGCCAGTCGGGTGGCGCGATCTGCCGAAGGATTTCGGTACTAAAGTTATCTCGGGATCACAAAATACATAATGGGATATACTTTATTATTTTAATTATTAAAACATTTTTGTAAATATTCGAGGAGTTTGGTTTTGAGTGACTTTTAAATGGCATATTGCAAAAGTAAATATCATATTGGAGATGTAACGTTTAGAATGGACATGTAGGAATATTAAAGAAAGTATAAACAGTTATCATCCGACAGGTTCAATGTTTATAACATTTATTTGAACTTTAGTAGAAAGGTTCAACATTGTGCATATTTCTGGTTCAGAATATTGTAGTTCCTAGGTATTATAAAACATTTTTTCAAAAAAAGTAAAAGGATTACTTAAACAAATTTTTATGAAAATCGCAGGATTAGATTCGTTTTGATATATATTAGTTTGTATATTTTATTGATATATGATAAATATATTAAACAGATAAAAATATAACTTGTTTATATTACACCCCGATCCAAACCCTAATATCTCTCAAACTTATCCTGGTCCTTCGATCTGATCGCCCGAATAATCGCGAACGTTCATGCTGCTGACTCGAAGGCCGTCGCGACCGTGGCTCGGCCGCGGAGAATAGGGCAAAAAGAGCCCGCCGGGCCGGCCTCAGATTCCATCGGCGGCAGCGTGTAAAGAGGTTTCATCGCAGTTGGCACACGAGCCGCGCCACCTGCGACCTCTGCCAGGCCTCTTCTGCAGCGTTTTGGCGCGCGCTTTGCTGACGCCGCGACTCCACTCTCGAGCGCAACACTTTAACCTCCAACGACCACTCGATATCTGGCAGGCCGTCGTCGAATAAATAATACCGCGACTATTTGATGAGACGGCGTTATTGCTCCAATACCGAGCAATCGTCAGGAGGCTTGTTCGGAATGTATAATCAATAATCGAGGAGAAAGTGATTGGACTATTGATAAATCGGTTGGTCCGATTTTGTTTACATAATTCTGGTAGAGTTTTTTTACATAGTTTTGGTCCTATTCTGAACAAAGGCAAGTCAGGGGGTTAAGTTTGTTTTCAACCAGTTTTGGTCCAATTCGAATTGGAGCACTTTACAAATAACGATTTCCCATTGGTTCCTGATGAGATATGGTCCAATTATGATTGGACCATCCAGTACCTAGTACTCAATTAGAAATTGGGTGCGAGTACCTAAGTTTTATTAGGTACCCAATCAGTTTTCAACAAATTCCAATTTGGACCGTGTGGTTCAGGCAGTTTGCAATCAGTATTGGACTAACTTTGAGTGGACCAGATAGTAAATAACATGTTCTAATCAATTCCTGATAAGTTTTTATCAATCCTGGTTAGACCATGCCACAAATCATGTGCTTTAACCAGTTTCCAAACCGTTTTAGACCAACTCTGACTGAACCGTGTTCCAAATCATGTGGTCCAAATCATGTGGTCCTTTTCTGAATAGTCAACATGACACATCACGTGGTCCAATCACTTTCGAACCAATTACGCAACGTCGGACGTTGTACTGACAAGACTCCGGGATCGGGACGACAGCATGCGGCACTCAATAACAGGAATATCTTTCCTTGGAATCGCGTCCCCGAAAGGACATTTTGATGGAGAGTCGAACATCGGGCTCGGGCCTTTGTGCGCCGGAATAAATTCCATTTACATACGCGGCGCACGAATAGATATGTCCTCGAGGTACCCGCGATCGCCCGAGGGGACGACTTTTTTCGAGCGATACTCGACGCGATCGATGTAAGGTCGAGTGGCTCGGGCGCAAGAAAAATCGCAGCAACTTGGGGTCGCGCGGAGACTCGCCCGGAAAGGTCACGGCACTCGTCGACGATAACCTCGCTCTCGCGTCGAGTGTATTCCAGTCCATTCTTCGCTCGTTCTGCCTCACTTGCGCCAACCTCTTTCCGTCCGCCTTTCGCCTCGTTCTTCTCGGCACTCGAGCCGAGTTTCCCCGAGTTGAACAGCGTCGCGGGGGGAGAGGGGGTGAGGGTCGGATTTTCGTCGGAACGGGCCGTCTGTGTCTCGACACGCGAAAAACCCGATCAATTTGAATCGCGCGCGCCCTCTGTCGGCCGAGTCTGCCGCGAAGTTTAAGGACCAGGTTAAGGATCCCTTCTTGGATGCTGCTAAGGATTTGCCACACGTAGCGACAACTTCGCTGCAAGTTTCGGTCGGAAGGGCGGGAATGCTGATTAGTCGCTGCTCGTGCGCCATAACACTACAGCCCATCCAGTCGAGAACCCGGGAAGATTCCGCCGTGAGATTCAGGAGACTGGAAGCGCGATAAAGGCAGGGGCGGGGGCGGAGGGGA
>JABFPB010000098.1:20940-57583 GCA_022817645.1 Ceratoteleas bidentatus
CCGGTTTTTGCCTGTCGCGGGGACGGGTTTTCCGGGCGGGGGGGGGGGGGGTGGGGCGGAGTGGGCGCTGAAAAATGTGGGGGGGGGGGGGAGGTCGGGGCTGGCGGCTTAATAGGGAGGAAATTGAGTGCTCGAGCAATATTGAAGAGGATTCGGGATCCGTCCGCTTTCGGATTCGCCGAACGTGGCACGTAAGTCGATGGCTCGACCCTCGGATACGATGATACACGGGGGAAATGCACTTACCGCGGGAATGCGGATCGAGTCGATTCGCCGAATCACACGGCTCGGCGTCCCTGGGCGCCATTGCGAAAACAGATCGCACCCGGGCTGTTTCCCAAATGCGATTTCGGGAAGACCGCGGACAGTGGAGGATGGGGCTGTTCACTGTACCACCTTCCGTTTGTTGACTGGAAGGTTGGGTCGGGGAAGGCGAGGGTCAGAGGGAATTTCGGGGTTGAAGGGAGAGAGTTTGATGGAGTGATGGTTGTACGGCTTTTGGGTCGTTTAAGGTGGTCGAGTGGGAACTTGATTGGAGGAAGGAAGAAATGGACAGAGGGGAAGTGGTACTGATTGATAATGCGGGGGGTAAACATCGTTTGAGGTCTTGTTCAGTTCGGACGGAGTTTATTCCTAGTCTTATTTGGTTAGTTTGTCTGTTTATCAAGCGTATCCTTTAATTGCCAACGTTTTTTTCATTATGGATGACCAGAATTTGTGTTGACTGATCAAGGCACGATTTCGGTCGACGATCTAGTCTTTTTGGATTGCGTGTACCAACCGATATGAATTCCGACGGAGAAAAGATAAAAGATAACTGGAGTTTGAACTTGAAATGTAGCATGAATGCTGCAGCATCAATATCTGGACGATTCATCATCGAACAAGTTTCCTTTTACTCCACCAACGTCAGACACAAAAAGTAAAACAACCCTTACCCCGGTCATGGTCTGGAGCTCCGACATCGTGATTTGTTTGGCCCGGTCGACCGCCGAGACCACTTGCTGCTGGTGCTCCTGGGACAAGTATGGCAGGATTTGCACAATGATCGCGTTCAACCGCTTTGCTATTTCCGTCTGTAACAGAGAAAAGATGGAGAGTTAGGCGGGTCGGTCATTTTCAGTTTTCGGCGACAATTTCTCTCGAACTAATTTAATGGCTGGCCAGCGAAAGGAGGGTGTCCAAGATGAATTTCTCAAGTGTCGCATGAATGTCTATTCGATCGGGAACCGTCATAAATTTCCGTCCGTTTCAATTCCCCCGGGACAATCCCAAAAATGTCTGCCCCAAAAATCACCCCGCTCATTTTTCACCCGAAACGACCCCAGGCACATTCCTTCCGACACACGCCACGCATAAAAGATAACACGTTCCTCCGATCCGAGCATTGTAACAAATCGTCCCATCGTCACCTCCGACCATTTGTTTGCCAAAATCCCGCCTATCACCCCGCGTTTTTCGATTCTTCCGCACGGATCCGAGGCGTGACGATCGCGTTAACTGCGTATCTGTAACAAGACTAATGAGTAAATGTCTTTTAACCGGATTCCGCAGGAAGTTGTTAGTTATCTACACCTGCTCTAATCTCTTCTGGCAAAGCAACCTGAACAGCTACCAGAGTTGGCGCACGGCGATGCAGTGGTGCGTACGCGTTAATGTGGTAATTAATTTAAAGCGAGGAACGAGAGTCACGATACGCCGCGATACGCCGCGCCTCGACGCTAATCACCGCCTCGGTGGCGTTCAGTTTAATGCACTTGCTCTTGTACTGATACCAGTCTGCATAGATTTTCGCGTCTGCACACACTTTCGTGCTTATGCCAATTAAAACTAATTGTACCTCTGCGCGCGGCATCATTGTCGGCTTCGTACGTAACATCGGAGTTGGCAAAAAAATGTGGCACACCCAATTTCTCCAAAACGATGGTTTTGTAGTCAGCAATTTTAGTCAATTTTGGACTATCAAAATAATACTTTAAATTGGCTACTATAAGGGATTATAATTCTAAAAACTGTACACGATCCATTAGTTTGTATCGCAACTTTTGGTCAGTTACTATTGGAACTAATCATCGTTATTGCTATTGCATTCAATATTTCAATATCAATAAAAAAATCAATAAAAATGTTGGACTAATTATACGCCACATTTCGATGGTAAAACATATGGTTCATTAAGCGAAAAACGCTTCTTGCACTTTTTTTAAGCCTCGCGCAAATAACCGAAAGAACGAAGAAAGCGAAGCAGCGTCGACTACAGATTCGCTAAGACATTCAATTAAAAAGTTGAACGGCATTTTTTCTCCCGGCCGCTTTTTTCGGTCTCGTTGCGCCACTCCTTCCGATTCCGCAAGACGCCGGAACATTGATGAATTTGTTCGCTGAGCGGAAACCACGGAGAATCTGCGCGAAACGAGCAAGACGATTGCACGCGGGGCATCGTGTGGAGGGTGTTTACGACGCCGGGCGAACGTCTCTGAAATGGAAGACTGACAGGAATTAAATTAACCCCGCGCGGAATTGCCGCCGCAGGATCCTTCCACGTCGCAAAAATCGAATGATGCGCGGGCGTCGATGGTCGAACGCGGCGTCTAACATCGTTACGGATACGAAGGGTGTACCTGGAGAGTTGAGAATATCTAACTTTTTTCAGTTAGTCATTTGCAAGTATTTTACCGTTGTTTCATGGGAATTGCCAGGCGGAGAGTTTCGAAAATGTGGTTTCTGTGTTAGTATTTAATGCAGAAACCACAGAGACGAATTTAAAATTCCAATGTCTGAAGATTATGTGAGAAGATTTCAAAATGTAGGAGTAAAGAAAGCTTATGCCCAGATTGATAATATGTTATGTAAAGAAGGCTGGGATTTATCTCATTTTCCTGAAATGGAACAAATTACAGAATGTTCAGAAGAAGAAATAGGCATATATGACATATGACACATGGCATATATGACGACGTGGCATATATGACAATATATCTATAATTTAATTTTTACATTGTTTCTTTAATGATTATTTAAAGTATAAAATCTTCATGATCCCTTGAATGTCTCAATGTTCGAAGAACCCTAAAAAGTTACTAATCCAAAAATGTTGCCCAAACTTTCTTTGTACACTGTTTCTCTTCCTCAGCAAACTCATCCAAAATAAGCAAATCCACACTAACAGTTTCGCAAAGCAAATGACCGAGTGTTACGTCGTTTGCAATTCGATACGCGGAAGCTTCGGTTCTCTTGGGTACGTCACGTTGATTTCGGAAGTTTGCGATCGGAAGTGCAACTGCCAAAAGCGTGCTTTGTTTGCGCGTGGCTGAGGCCGGCCGGGACACATGTAAGTCGAAAGCAAAACGGACACGTACAAATAGCCGGCGGCCGCGCGCAACGTTGTCGGTTCTAATTCGCTCTCGTCACCGTTTAAATGAACGGCGGATGCTAATTGAAATATCGCGGCCACTGAAATTCTTGGCAGGCGCTCCGCGCTGTTCGCGCCGCGTGCCAGCGACAGGAACCGAACCGAGAGCAAATAATGAAGCAATTAAAATAGACATACCCCGCGCGCTGTATACAACCGCGATCCGCATTTTCGCCGCCGAGCATTCTATTAATCTGACGCGGTATTTTTGGGATTGGATACATCGGCTCCGGTGGTTGTAACACGATCGGCGGCAGGAAATATAGGTCTGGGACCTCGCAATTTGCGAACGGTTGAAGGGGTTTTTTGGTTGTGTTGTGGCAAGTGGGAGAGAGGCATTTTTTTCGAAGATAGAGGAACTGGAATGTTGGGAATGGTGAGGGATAATCGATGTTTTTAATTTAGGATAAAGTTGAAGAAAGAGGAAATTAGAGTTTGGAAATATGTATTGTCAGATCAGGGTCACCAGTAAAGACTTTTTTTTAAATCGTTTTGAAATTTAGAAACTTTGTACGTTTTAAAACGTTTTCAGTATCTAAAACATTTTCTTACATTTTTAGAAGGTTTTATGGTCTAAAAAAGTTTTTAAATCGTATTTAAAACTTTATGCTTTAATTAGGTAAAATATACAAAATTGAATGACAGTATATTGACAGGATGGAATGTTCTAATCAAGATTTGTGTATCTGTTCGTTGACAGTTGGCAAGTGCGATTAATTATAAATAATACACTACTAGAAAGATTAACTTCGATGTTTAGCTATATCGACTTTCATTTCATCATCAAATTATAATAAGCGAATGCCAGTCATTTAATGAAGATCAGTAGTGGACTGCCGTCCGAAACGGAGCATTTTTTTGTCCCACTCGACGCCAAGATCTCGAAAAACTTTTTTCATCTTTGCAAACCGCGTCTCGCTTTTTCCCGCAATCATTTCTCACTATTTCCCTGAACTCCTCATCCTCTTCTTCAAACCTCTTTTTCTTCTTCGCTGAACAACTGCCTTTCTCGAGCTATCGCAACTTCATCTTCGACTTCCCGAATGCCAACGAAACAAAAACGTTTACTCTCCTCTTTGTTTTCAAACCACCTCAAAATTCCAACCTCGGGTTTGTAATCAAAAGAGTTTTTCTAATTCAAATAAATAAACATTTAGTATACGCAACATTGAAAGCAATCTCTGATTAAAAACCTTCTGATGAAGGATTTTAATCAGAGATTGTGAAGAGTTGGTATATTATTTACTTACAAGTGACACTTGAAGTAAATAATATACTGCGTATATTATTTACTTCAAGTGTCACTTGAAAATGTATATTTCTACACCGAAACTGAGTACACTATATTTAACTTATGTACTTACTCTAATAAAAATAAAATTACATTTTTTAAATTTAAATTTCATACTTTACGTACTTAAACATTCAGTTAATTTACTTAAAATTTAAGTGAGAGACTAAACATATTTTCTTCACACAACCTTTTCTCATCACAGCCTTAATTTCTAATCAATTTAACTCTCTAAACAAAGTGGCCACTTCTCTTTAACTCCAAACATACGGTCTCCTCAAAAAACCCCCTCCCGTCGGATTTTCGGCGACGCATTTTTCCCGCCACAATTTGCCGTAACCGCGGTATAAATTACTCGGGCGTGTACGCGGCAAGCCATTCGCACGAGAGCGGAGATTAAAGTGTAAGACGGGCTCGAAATAAGGCCAAGAATGAACCGGGAGCGAGTGAGGTCAACGCGGTGACGGAGAGGAAAGAGAGTTGTTGTTTTAATTACCCATCGCCCTCGGAGTGGTAGTCATTAAGCCACTAATTATAACGTACGCGAAAATGAGCCGAGGCATCCTCGTGCGGGGTGCGGATGGTTGGGGAGGGGAGGGGGTCGAGTTAAGGCACACGGGTGGGACGTGGGGTGCTGGCGTGGGTCGCGGCGGGAAATTGTACTAAAAGGCGGTTCGAGACAGCGAGGGCGGCTGCTGCAGACGTAATTGCGTTGCCGAGAAGTTTTCCCCGGGTGAGAGGTAACCAAGAAAATAATGAATGAGGCAGACGGGCACGCCGGAGGGTTGCGTCCTCGGGACCCTCGCGTTCCGTCTGCCGGCGCTATTCAGGGCCACGAGTCGCACTTGCGGGTGCAAATAAACGGCTCTAAGGCAGAAGCGCACAATCAGTGATAGGAAACACTTTTTATTATGGGCCAAAAGTGCAGAATTTGATGGTCCAAACTCACCCGACGAGAACTATTTTGCATTAGGAAAGGCAGACAATTTGTTATAACACTTGCACAAAAAGTGTATTATTATTATTGAGGTACTTTCGGGACTGAAAAATCATCATTATTTACGAGGGTAATAATAAATAATTACTTTCTTCTGAATAGGGTAATAATATTTTATTATTGTCCTCGGGCAATAATGAATTTATTGACCTGCTGTTTTCTGGCTTATCAATTTTATGAATGTTCATAAATTCACCTTATTTGTATTTGTGCGACTTTCAAATCGTTTGAAAGGGTTGCGGAAAATACGTATTTAATTTGCGTTGATAGCGGCCGGTTCCCCTTAACGTCGGTAATCGGGAACGCGCGCTCGTCGGCGATTAAATTCCGGGCGAAAAAAGGCGCGGATCGATGCGAATCGGGCGGCTAATCAGATGAAACGGCTATTTCGTTTCCGGGGCGCGGCTGCGAAATAAAATTATCGGCGGGCGCGGTAAAAGTACGCCGGATGAATAAATTAGATCGGGAGATCGAAAGTAAACGGGATTAATAATTAAACGTTGCGGATAAATTGATGAAGGTGAGCGGCGGAATTAGAGGGATTGCCGGCGGAAGGGTAAAAATGGGAATCCGCCGAGCAAATTTGCCGAGGGCGCGATTCGGATTGTCTGCACAAAAATCTGATTACGTCTTCGCCGGTGTCGCGGGTTCGACGGAACGGTGACCAAACGAGGCCGTCGGTAACTTTGCGGAATTCAATCGGCGAGTTCCGAGCGAGTTTCGAGGAAGTTGGAATTGAAGAAATCGCGGGAAAGTCGGGGGTGGAGGATCGAGCATTTTTTTGGTTTTCTTATGGTTTTCTTTGTGTTAAATATCTGGAAACAGTACGGTATTCAACCTGATTCCTGATTATTAACTAAGTAACCAGCAAACTTAATTTACTCAATGTTCCCTTTGGAACAGACAAAGATTCTGAACCATAGAAAAAGGGGTTAAACATATCCCATGATACCAAACAATTTCCTGATTACAACTACAAATAAAAAAACTGCTCCGAAACATCAAAAATTCCTCAACTTCACCTCAACGAAGTAAAAAAGTGCATCTCCATTGTTTCCGCGCCATTTATAATTCCGAATAAAGCCCGCGAATCACGCTCCCCGGAGCACGTGCAATTCCTCGTACGATTCGCCGACACAATGTTTCCGCAGCCGCCGACGAATGGTTTCGTGGATCAGCTTGTTCTCGCCGGGATCCGACGTTGGCTTTTATATTTCGCCGGTCGCCTCCCTCGGCGGTATATCGTGCTGAATCGCGCGTCCCCGCGAAGTGCTTTTCCCCGGCGCTTTCAGATCGATGCCACGCAGATGCCACGTATCCGGTTTATCCGTACGTAAAGCGCACGAACGGGTTATGTACTCGGAATGAAAATGCGCGTCGCCGGAGTACGCCAATAAAATTGTTCGCCTGTAAAACGGTGACGTGAACCGAATGCTTTTGTCGTCGCAACGATAACTGGCCCGGGCTCGCTGATACGCCGATATTCCGATACTCCGCGGGGCGCCTGGAATCGCTCGACTCGCCTTCTGCCGGGCGTAATAATAAAACACGGAATCGAAAAGCGCGCGCATTCCGTTCGATCATCATTCCGGGGACGATGTCGCGGCGAAATTGCGCCCGGAAAAGTTGCCGCGGGATCGTGACTCGTGCAATTGTCACGGCTGCGGGGCATAATTGGACCGACGCGAGACCATTTCGGGCGACGATAAAAAGGATCCCGACTTTTTACGGCGGTCGCATTTTCTCGCGAAACACGAGGCTCTGCCATGGAATTGGGGATTGGAGTGGACGCTTGATGAGAGAGCTGGTTGGATTTCAGCATATTTGTTTTTGGAAGGGACAAGTCAGTAAAGAACATACAGAAACCCATGTGTGAATCAATGGAAACCCATGGAAACCCACATGGGAACCTCTCGGTTAAAACCTCTCGGTCAAAGTCTTCTGTTTCTTATGTAAAGTCTCAGAAGTCCTTCTTCAAGTACGGTTTGTTCTTTGATAACAAACAGTCAGTTATATCAATCTTATAAATAGGTATAATAAACATTCCTCACCGGGAATAGAACTTAAGCGTCCAATGTTGAGTAGATACATCTCAACCTCCCAGTTAAAAGATGGTAAAAAGTCGTTGCAACTCGTATTCTGAGTCTTTCGGAATAGATTTGACAAAACGTAAATTTGTGGTCCGCCAAAAAACCTCCATCAAAACAAATCCAAACATTTACTAAACTCTAAGAAGCCATCCTATTTCGATTCTACTGAAAGGCTCTATCTCCATCTCGTCTTACTAAGTCTCCAGTTGTCCACTTTTAATTTCATCCTCTTAATTCATACACCCGGTCCGATCCTCTCTCAAATTGACTCTGCGATTAACGGGGCGACGGTGTCAAGTGACCGTCCTGTTTTTCTCAAAGCGCTCTCGGGCGATTGCCACTCGGCTGACTTAATCGTACAAGAGAAATGAATTTCTCGTATCTGGAAACGCGGTCCAATTGACGAGCAATCCCCAAAGTTTAGCCGCGCAGCATTTGAATTAAATGCTCAACTGATAACGTTACATACCCTCGAGACGTCTGGATTTTCAGCCGGCATTCACAGTACACTCCCCAATTCTCTGGCCGTTAATCGCTTCAGTGAGTAAGTCAGTTTGGTGGACGCGGGCTATTATGCAGCAAGTCCGTATAACCTTGCGCCGAGTGTTCGCCAACTCTCGAGTCCCCGGCAAACTCTCGGCATACACAACCGGCGGATGTGCCCGAGGAGCTGCGTCGACGTGATTGCAAATTCCACGAGCTGCCTCTCGATGCAACGGGATAACAGAGTGGGTGGCGTTAAGGGCGAACTAACTGTTTGGACGAGTACGACGAATTGAAACCGAGCGCGGCGCCAGTAGACTTGTGTGTGCACACAGGGGGCGCTGCGTGCGCGTTCGCCTCGGTACGCGCGCCTTTGACGTTCCACGGGGCCGCGCCCCGGATCGATCCCCCGTGTCAATAAGACGGCTGAAATTAGGTGAGACCGAGATAACTCGGCAGTTGCCGAGTACACGCGCGTCAGTTATTTTATATTGAAGAGACGGTTTCAGCGGGCAAATGGAATTTTGATCGCCCGGATATTAATTTCGCGTCCTCACACGATAGAACGCTACGGGGAGGTATTATTTGGGGGAGATGGGATTTAGGGGTGAGATGCCAGTTGCAGGATGCGGTGGAAAAATTGGTTGAGATGGAAAACAATGGACAAAGGATGGTGGTTTTGGGTCAAAGCAATGTGGGAGGGGTAGCTGTGGGTCTGTAGTGAGAGAAAAGAGATTAAAAATTGTCGTTTCAACGGTTTAATGGAAGAATGTGGAAGACCTGATAGGGATATTGTAGATTGCAATTTGTAAAAAGGATTGGATAATGGAACAAAATTTACTGGCTGAGTCTGAATAGTAACTACAGAGTATCTGCTGAGATTAAGAATATTACCCAACCTTGATATGTCAAAACAAATATTTGGTTGGTAACCACTGATCATCATAGAAGTAACTTCAAATTCGGATATAATTCTTCTGTATATAATGGCAACCTGTGGAACTGTAGTCATTTACTAATCAGCGCTGTTGTAATCCACGAAAAGGTATACAATAATGTACAATATTTCTATGAAACAAAATTGTCACATTTTGAATTAGATTATGTTCTCAAAATTATTCAAACTGATATTTAATACTGAGAATGCATCCCCTGTCTTTTCGTACTCACTGAACTAAAGAGCATCGAGATATTTTGACAAATGTGTCTCTTTATTTAATCCTGAACTACAGGGAATACGCTAAAACAACAACAGTATTTAAGTAGTTATTAGTTTTGGAGTGACTTAGACTCTAAACTACTTATCTAATTAAGATTTGTAGAAATCTGATCTGAACAAATCATCACACAAGATCTAAATATGAAAAAACTACAAAAGAAAATATAATGAACCCGATTTTCACTTTTTATGTGGTCTCCCTTCACCAAGTACAAATAATTCCACACCATCAAATCCAAACCTACACCCGTCTTATTATCCACCCCCAACCCCCGTCTCCGAAAAAACGTGTACCAATTACTGCGATTGAGTGCCGTTTGCCCCTTCGCCTCGACATCGCGTCTTTGATCTCGCAGGAGGAACATTCCCAGCTGCCGGCTGTGCGCGACGGCCCGAATAAATCAGCCGCGTTTCGTCCTCCAAAGCCGGCGTTAATCAAAACAAATTCATCGTGCGATCCGCGCAAATGAATTACCGTCGCATGCCCAGAAATTCGCACGAGATAAGCCGCGCGCGACTTTTGTCGCGGCCCATCCGCAAAGCGAACTAACCGTTCGTCCAAATTTATGGCCAGAGGGTCGCGAAAATTGGTCGTATAAATATTGGAGCGCCGGCATTGTCGCTCGGTTAATTTTGCACGCGATCCCGTCGATGGAATTTCATGCCCCGAGCTTTCAATGGGAGCTCCATCATACGACTATCGCGTACGTGCCGACGCGCCGCGAGCGAAATGTGGCTGCGCGGTAATTGAAAAATATCGGCAGTTGATCGCGCGGCAATAAAACATTTATTATGCGTCGTTGCGAATTGTTTTTCTGGTTAATTGGCTGCGGCTTTCGGAAGACGGCGATCAATCGCTCGAGAGCGCTCGGTTGCGGAGTGGCGTCATTACCGGGGCGCCGAGTGAGATATTGCGCGGACGAGAGGAATAAGTATCGGCGGCGCAAACGTGAGCAGGCGGGCGCGCGCGGGATCCGAGGGCCGACGAAAGATCAGGATGTTTGGATGTTTGCGCGCCCGAGTGCCACTCGAGTCGGGCTCGAACGCCGCCGGCGCCGCACACATACGGAGTTTGTGCACGTAGGACCGGCGTTGCGGTGTAAAAAATGCGGAAGAAATTGCGCGTTATATTTTTAATGTTTTGAGAGGAATTAGAAGCTCCATACAGCACATAATTAGCACAAAATTCTGGAAGGGTTGGATTCGAAAAGTAAAATTATTCTGAGTGCGATGATAGTTGACTAAATGTTTACTCAGCGCCTGCAAACCGATAAACTAAAGTTTTTGTATTCTAATTCGAGTACAAATTAGTTAAATACATAGATGAGTAGCACATAATTAGCACAAAATTCTGGGAGGGTTGAATTTGAAAAAAAATTTTTCTAAGTGTGATAATAGTGGACAAGACGTTTATTCAACGCCCCTTAACAACAAGCTAATTTTTAATCGAACAATACTATTTTTAATCGGAAAACTAGTATATTCTGATAGCATATTTATTTGTCAATTTTGGTGAAGCGGGAGCGCCAACTATATGGAGCTGGAATTAGAGATTGTAGTAGAATTAGAGTGTTTGTTTATTTTGAACTTAGTATATGTAATTTATAATTTTGTGATAACATTGGATTTAGAGATTGAAGAGTACATATTTGTTGAGGATTCTGTGTTGCGCATAAGAACCTTTATTTAATAGTATCGAAAGGGATATTGTAGCTAAAATCTTGTCATGCTAAATCTGTAATATCAGGTCTAATGATGTTGCTTCAATTTGATTCGGAAAATATGAACCTCACTGTTACCTTCTCATTGTCGGATTAACGTGCAGCCAATGTAGATTCTACACTGAATTCATGTTGATCAAACATTGCGAGGTGGACCTTGTCCTTGGTGACAAATACTGGATTCAAACCAGTATTTGTCACCTCTAGTTAGGTGAATAGTTAAAGTCGACAACAACTTGCAACCCTGACATCAATAAGTGACTTGGCACCATAAGTGGAATCTGGCTCTAGCGACCATTGCGGAACCAAGCTTGGTTCAAGTATCCAACCACTGTTCCTAGATAGGTTCCAAGATTAGAATTCCTAGATGGGTTCCGCAATGGTCGCTAGAGCGTGAATGGATTTCCAATCATGGAACCTATCTAGCAATACTTGAATCAAGCTTGGTTCCAAGTGGCTTCTATAGTTAAATTTGTGGGTCCAAGCCAGTTTTTATTGTTAGGGAAAGACCTGACCCAAATGTTCAACTCCCAACCCAGTCTCGAGACTTGTTCCTCAGCCCCCAAGCGATCCACAGTTCCAGAGGAGGGTCGACTGGTTCGAATGTCCTAAAAAACAGTCGAAAGCGTGATCGGCCGCGATGACACGGCAGCGATAGTCGGAACGCGATGGATCGGCGCTCGGGGCGGCGCGCAACGATAATCAACAGTTTGGCACGACGAATTGCATATCTGCAGCTAAAGCCTCGGGGTCGTGAGGCGCTCGGGCCGGATAAGTTATGGCTTCCGGGTAATCTGAACAGCGTCTCCAGGATTGCCAAGTGGCTTATTACGGGATTGACCTTTATGACTTGCTCGGTCGCACCAATCGCACGGCGCCTGCTCATTGGTTTTCATCGAGTCGAGGAGGATGCGCTCGTCTTGTCGTCAAGCCACTCGGCTATCTAATATCCTGAGTGCCCCTAATTCGACCCCTATAACCCGCCGAAGCTCTAATCGATCGGGCTTCGGGGTTTACGAGCTCCCGGCGCCTCGGCGCGGAAGATCGTGGGAGAGATAGTTTAACTTGCTCGGGCGACAGCGCAATTAGGGATCCGAGGGTAATTAACGTTCCTCCACGGCGCTCTTTTCCGGGTCCGCGCGATACCCATCTCGATTAAGCCGCAAAATTGACGAGTGCTTGATTATCGCGCGCGCCGTTAATCCGATCGATCGCGGATAATTTATGCCAGGCCAATTTGCGCCGAGACGATTAACGCCCGCGTCACAAATACGCTGTACCTACATCTTTAAATGGACCCTACATCGAAATATGCGGTTTCGGCCCGGCGGCTAATCTACGGTCGCCGCGATGGGAGGTTAGCGCCGACCACTAAATCCACCTGCCAGCTTGCTTGTTCGCTGTTTTACCATTCCATCAGCGCGGCGAATGGAAGAACAAGTTCCTGCCATTCGCCGGGCCCTTTATGCACGTTGTTTACAGTTTAAAAGCTTTTTTCGCGATCAATGGGCTTCCACGGCAGCTGGGCGATCAATTTTCGCGACGGTTTTGTGGTTCGACGACATGCTAATCGCGTTTTTCGAAAGGAAAAATGGATAAGGAAAGAGGAGGTATTTCAGACTACGATGATGTCCCAAATTGTAAAGTTGACCTTATTGGTATGCTTTACATCGACAATTGTTTTTAAAAACCTGTTAAATTGTTTATCCTACCATTGCTGTAGGTATGATAAAACATATTCTCAAATCAAAGCAATTTGAATTTAACATTTTTCTCATTGTCTTTGGTATGTCTACAAGCAACACTGTAGCATTTTTTTCAATTTACCATCGACCAAGGACTTTCGAGAAATTTAACGCGACACGTTTTATGATTTCGTACGCGGATGTTGCGACCCGAGCAAACAAAAGAGAATCCGATTGCAGCGTCTACCTTTTGTTTCGCCGCTGGCTCGTCTTTAATTAACCGATCCAAAACAACGCCCCAGGCAGAGTCCTCGACTCGGCTAAACGCGATCATAATTCTTTGCGGATTATCGCGATGGTTTAATGAAACAAACGCTTTGAGTAATTATGCAGTACTTCGGGACAGCCCGTATAAAGTATTCATGCGCTTTCGCTGTGTGCCGAGCCGTTTCCTTTGCGCCGTTCGCCCGTAGCCGGTCTCTCGAACCGCAAGCCACAACGTGCTACTGGCTTGATTAAACGCGCCATAGACCGCCATTATCCCTGATTGCGCTAAACATTAACAGCTCGGGCCGACCCTCCCCCTCCGACCCCGGTTTCCCCGGACCGGCGGCCACTTCCACCTGGACGGGGCGCGCGATTATCGTTCCAATATTCCCCAAGTACATCGCTCCTTTGATCGAGTGCTCCTCTGAGGTTTATAGACGCGAATGATATATTCGGTCGATCTCCCTTAAGCTTGTTCCGCGCGGCGTAACAAAAACTGACGCTGATAAATCGAACCGGGGAATCTGTTTTCCTTTCTTCTCCGCTTGATTCATGCGCGCGATCACGCTACTTAAGCCGTTTTCAAATTATTTATGACAGCTAAATGGCTAACCCTATATTTCACAACGACGGGGCCGGGACGGCCCGAAAAAAGCCGCGTCTTACAATAAGACTTATGCAGATGCCGCGGAAATATATGTCCGGGGCTCTCGCCGAAGAGAAGGTTTACACTCGTCGTGGTAATTTATAAGCTGTTGGTGAACCGACTTTAATGTATTGAAATCGTATGTGGTGCACGCGCCCAGGTAAGATGCCACATTAAGGGTAATGAGCGGGATATATTGTTATCGGGACGAATTTGCGGCGGTCCGTGTGAAATTGCTTTGGGGATGTTTTGCTTCTTTTGCATGTGTTGACGTACGAGTTGTAAAAATCATGGTTTATTTTCTTTTTGAAAATACAGAACTTTTATATTTTGTAGTAAATGAAATAGTTTACACCTGTACATTCTTGTACTTGGCCAGAGACACTACCGTGTCTCTTGATGATGCAAGTCAATTTTTCTCTAACTAATGCTCAGTTTTATTTACATTCTTATCCAAATATTTGTTTCTACTAACATCTCCGAATGTAGATGGCGTGGCATCTACAATCACCACATAATAAACTCCAAAATGTCGCAATTCTTCTCTCCTTTGCAGATAGATGCAGTGATCAGATTAAATGTTTTATTTCAATGATAGAAAGATCTCTAATGGATGTGAGGAACACTCCAGAATTGAAGATTCATATCGTGCATAACGAGCGTGAAAACGGGGAGTGCGAAATGTGTAAAGTCGCTGGAACGTGATTTATTTATCGGCCGAGTAATGAAATTTTCGTTTGTCACAATAGGTTTCGAGTGTTCTTGCGACTCGTATTTCAGATTATGAAGACTTCACGAGCGAATGGCTCGGGAGTACATCGTGCAGATAGTTTGGCTCGGGGATCTCGCCGGGAATCCACGTTCGATCGCTCCGCCGGAGCAGAACAAACGCGAAAAAGCGCTGACGACTCTTACGTGCGGAACGTGGTAAGGATTCTGGAGCGTTAACTATCGTTTGCTCTTTTCGAAGTGGATATAACCGTAATGCCAAGGATGAAGGCAAGCTTAGACTCACAGACGCGAAAACCCACACAGTGGAAGCGCACACTCTTGCACCCTCGATTTCGGGAAAGAGTTAGGGGAAGGCCAATTTATTTCCCCTCGGTCCAAGCGGACCGTCATTTTCAGCGAAACTGTTTTGCGATTTAATCAAACGGACTCGGTCAATATTTGGCGGACTCGGGGCCAATTATTCACGATTAGATCGCTATCGTCGATTTCATTATCGTCATTACCGCGATACTTCTGTCCCGATGCTTATCCGTAATAGCTTAACCTTTCGTCTGCATATTTATTTTTATCTCGGCAGCATCGTTTTGTCTTCATCCGCGCCCTATCTATATCGCCACATTACGCTTTTTATATTAACGCTTATCTTTATTATCTCCTCCGTTTTGAGGCTTAGACCTATTATTATATTTATTACTTTTATCGTGTGTATCTCTCCATCTTTACTGTTTCACCTGTACATTTATCTTCATTATCGGTACATCGTTGCGGACCCCCGATATAATTACGTTTGTTTCTTTTATCGTGCCATCTGCTCGCCTTTTGCTCCGAGCTTTTTCCTCCCTTTTTGCCGGTCACGTGTTTATCGCCGCGCGGCGGAAAATTATTGTTTCGCCAGTGTTTTACGGTTGTGGAATAAAATCCCTGACTCGATGATTATATTTGATTTTCAGGACTAGTGGCACTTCTACCCAAGTCCTCCATTTCACTTCATATCGTAATCGAAACCTATGTGCTTTATATCCAATTATATTATAACTTCAATTAATTTTTCACAGATAGTAACAAATTTACTATACCGAATAGGAATAGTTATTATAAGGCACAATAAAACTTACGGCAAATCTAGGAAAATGTAATCAAACATTTTTTTAGTTTACCGACTTAAATGTCTCATATCATTTTCGCTAATTAAATTTAAAATTAATTGATCCATGAAAATTTACCATATAGATGGGGAAAAAATTACAAGATATAGTAAAATTCATTGTACATCCTGGAAAAGACATCTTTGAAAAGACCTTTTTTTCAAGTAACCTCGTTACTTAATTGCCTCGTAACATTCTCACCAACCGAGTTAGTCTCTTAATTACTCGTTATATCTCTGTAAACACGACATGTGAAACTAAGTTGTCGCTCGTTGGAAAAGGTCGTGCCAATCCCCCAGATGGGCATAATTATTTGCACAACTTTGTCCTCGTCCGCGACGAAAAACAAAAGACGAAAGAGGAAAGACGAGAAACCGCGGTTTTTCGCCTTTTGTTTGCACGCCGTAATCGCGTCTAAGAGTGGGACGTCCCATAAAATGGCCGTCTCGTAGAACACGCTCGTTCGCCTCCGTCCCATTTGCGTAATGTACGCGCGGCGTAATTAACGAAGGCGTTCAAACCGCGCGCCGTATAACAAGCCGGAAACAGCTCGGGGATCCCTTGGGCGCGAGACGAACCTTTCCACAAAATCCAAATTAGTGTTGGCCTCTTTGGGATCTCGCTCGCGGCACCCTCGTTAAGGCGTTGACGTACTCGTCGAGTCGACGACGCCGACGTTTATACGATCCGAATAACTGCGGCCCCGGATCCACAATCCTTCGAGCGTCGACTCTCGAGAAGGCATCGCAAGTCAGCGGAATCTGACTCACTCTTCGTTTATTAAACCGGCGCGACGATACGCGCCACTTGCGAATATCGAGCGCAACGTTCCGGTGAGCGATTAGTGGGTTTTGTCCGTTTTTTTGTTGAGCTTGGGGAACAAAATTCACGTTAGATAAATGAGGATGTATAGATTATTTTTTCTGTAAATGGAAGAAGTTTACGTTGAAATTACGATAAATTTAACTGGTATTTTATTTGCAAGGTAACTTAAGGTAATTTAAGGGAACTTTAGGTATTTCAACGTATTGTAAAGTAATTTAAGGTAACTTAAGGGAATTTCAGGTGAGTTAAGGTAATTTAAGGTAACTTAAGATAACTCCAGGTAACTTAAGGTAACTTAAGGTAACTTGAGGTCATTTAAGGTAATTTACGGTAATCTAAGGAAACTTAGGATACATTAATGTATCTCAAGGTAATTTAAAGTAATCTGTAGTAACTTAAGTTATTTAATGATAACTTAAGGCAATTTCAGTTAATTTCAGGTAATTTAACGTCACTTGAGGTACGGTAAGGTAATTTAAGGTAAGGCATGCAAGACGTGGACAAATCCGTCGTTGACTAAACTAGATTTTTCTAGGTTGAAAAACACGGATGTCGCATTTATAGTCGATTTCCAAACACGCTGCAAATATATAATTGACGTTACGTTTGATACAGGCATTAATGAAGAGTTAGAGAATTGCGTGAATTAATTTCAATTAAACGACCTCGTTATTTTAATAAACTTTAGGCCGTTAATTATAGATCAGGTTGCATCGCAATTAGCGATTCATTCGACGGCGCAAGTTTTATTCAATTATTAGTTGCGGATTTAATTATGCGCCGGGTTAATGAAACATTTGGCGTAAAAAGTGTTGATCGACGACGCAGAATAAATAACGGCACCCCCGGCGTAATACAATAAACCGGTTTATTACAATGTTTTCGCGGCAGTCCGAGCGCCGCGATTGGAATATTGTCGAAATTTTATTATCCGATCGCAACGCCAATCCTGAACTTGGGGCATAAGCGAACGACTGCTGCAGCAATAAAAAGCGAAATTACGTCGTCTTTCGAACGTCCCAGGATTATGGAGTAATAAGAACAATTTTACAGTATAATAACCCATTACGGGACGACATTCTTCATCGCTCCGGCAAAAAATTCACTACATTTTAATTTCCTCCTCGCGAAAGTAGACACAGGCATAACAAAAGTTTTAATAACTTGATTATCTAATAAAGAAGCAAAAATAAAAGCGCACGCCCGTAACAAAACGCGCCGCGTAAAAACGCCTCCGCTTCGAGAAAACGAGCAAAAACGCGAGAAAGACGAAACCGGGGAAGGATCGCCGCGATTATGTTGGGCGTAATAAAATTCTGCGCGTAATTCATTATCACTCGCCGCATCTTGTCGTTAATAAGTTATTTCGACGCGGTGGGATTATTAACCGTGTTTTTGAGCAGAGATTAATTTTTCTGCACTGTAAAAGAAATGATAAAATTTAAATATATATAAATATATAGTTGAAATTAGTTGTATATATAGTTTCATTTTGAAGAATAATCGTAAAATTACAGTTTGACTGTCCTTAAATAAATTATGTATAATAAAGCATGTAATTGGTTTGTGATGGCAACTAACCATTTGGTTGGTAACATTAAACTATATATACTCCATTTTTCATTTTCCCACGTAATATTCAAGGTTATGTACTATAAAAGGCACTGTAACTTTACAGTCTTTTTTAGTGTTTGCATCAGATCCCGGTGAATTTTTGTCGCTCGACGTCTTTTTTCGACGCTTTTTCTGATATTACCATCGCGAAACAACTTTACGCGTCGTCGTCCGCGAATCCCATCGCGCCTTCCACTTTATCGCTACTTTTTCATTAATCATTTTACGCCGCGATTAAAAAGCCGTTTACGACTTGTCGCGGTCCGTAACGACTCGTAACGTAAAAGTGTCGGGCTTTTTCTACGCCGTTTTTGCTTTGGCCTTGTTAAGCCACGCGAAACAGTAAACGTCGTGAATTTCCGAACGCCTGCTTATACAGTTGTAATCAAGTTTTCAATATCGTCGTAAAATCGTATTAACGTCCGCTCATAACGCCCCGAAAGGTGCAGTCCTGAATGCTCGCTACTTGACGTTAACGACCGCCTCGTAAGCCGAGCGACGTTTATACGCGACCGTTCGAAACTCCACTTTGTTGCGTTCTGACTTTTATTAGCCGCGAGCTTTTTGCTGGACGCGCTTTGCGCGTCGAACTTTCGGCGATCGAATTCGTTCGCCGAAACGCCTACTGAGAAAACGATGTGGCTCTGGCACCGATGTGAAATTTGATTAAATTTATATTAACTTTTAATTTCATCATTTTCTTAATTATTTATGAGGCTTATGGAAGAAATTCAGAAGAAAGTCAGTTAGAAAATGATCAAAATTAGATTAAAACGGCCTCATTTAGATATTCTCATTTTTTCTACACAGGAGATATCTGTACTTGCGCCATGTGCTATATCTAAATAGATATAGCTCATTTTCTGTTTAGAACCATGCGGAATATCTAAATAGAAAACATTTCATTTTTATTTTATCTAATTCGCCGTGATTTCTTTTTTCCAATGCAGACAACTGATCACAACGTTACTTAAACCTTTCATATTACACATCGTTACATCTGTTTTTCTCTCCAGCTTTTTCTCCAGCCTCTGAAGGCATCCCCGCGAATCTTCTCCACTCGATTCTGAACGGAAATGGGCGAGCAAAAAATAGCCGCGGCCACTTGATTAGAAACGACCGGTCGTTTTTGCGAGAGCACGCGAAAAAGCGGCGCCACCGTCGACCGAACAATGCGCCTCCGCGAAACAATAACGCGAGCAACAAAAAGCGGCGAACATTTTGTCTCATTTCATGTTATATAACAGCTTTATGCTCGCGCGTCTGGCAGCGGCAAAAAAGTGCAGCCCGAAAACGACGAGCCAAAGAGAACGGCGAAAAAACGTAGGACGCAAAAAAATAAAAAGAACCGGGGTAAAAGAATCGGCGCGCATATACGCCGCGCGTATATATGCTCACAATCGCGCTCGGGGAACTCGATTTTTCCGATAGCAAATTTCGCCTCCTCGTTTTTCCATTTTTTTTCTTTCCTTTCGCTCGCGTCCTCCGTTTTTCTTCCTTTTTTTCCACTCTCGGCGCCCGTTCCGGTGCGTTCCGTTCCGTTAGTTCCGCGATGCTCCCGGTCTCTATCGACATATCCAACTCGTCAGTGCATTCAACGAGCGAACCGATGTGCCGCTGCAGACAGAATAAAAACTGCGCGAGGGTAAAAAGCACGCACGCCGGCGCGCCCAGAGATATTCATGGAACACCCCGAGAGATGGCTTCCCCCGGCGCCCCGCCGCAGCCGTCGTCGACCCTTTTGCCGGTCTTTTTATTTCGCGGCAACTTGAAATTTGTGACGATAAATCGAAAAGCTCTGTAATTACGAGAGACTCGGTTTCATGATGTTTGGCTCGCGATTTTGAGATATGACACTCTTAAAGTATGTTCTGCTACAGCAGTGTCTTGGTGATTTTATTTTTTTTTTTTTTAATTATATTGAATTATTCAGGATCATTGATAATACTTTTCTATTGCGGGACAAAAAATTGGTGTAAACGAATTGATTTTTGTATGAAATTAGGGTCGAAGCCCCAACGGAACCGAAAGTTCAATAAACGTTTGGCGAACATTTAGCTAAACGTTGTCTACAGGTTTTTTCAACGTTCCAAACGTTCAATAAATGTTTCGGACTAATTTCCGGCTGTGGAAAGTTGTCTGAACGTTTCTCGAATCATTCTCTCAACGTCGCCCAAACATTTCAGTATTTTATTTTTAAGAATTTGTAAAATTATCGAAAGGTTACCTGAACGTTTATAGAACGTTGGTAACGTTTACTCTCTTAAACAAACATATCACCCGGAATCGAACCTTAGCCTCCAAAGTGCCAACGGAACGCCCTAACAAAAAAAATCCTTTAACATAACTAATATTTTAAGAGCTGAGATTTCGGGGAAGGTTTTATCGTCGCTGGACGTTCGAGTTTAATTATCCACTCATAGCTAATGAACAGTAGGAACAGCTAACTAGCTGCCGCATTGATAGTCTCCAGCAAGAAAATGTAAACGCGATGTTCTGCTTATGGCGCAACGCTGATCGTCAATTAGTCGTTATTTATTGGCAATAACTGATCTATTACGATACGCAGATTACGAGCCATTCATAATTACGTCCTGATTATGATTTATCGCCTATGACGCAACGCCGCGCTTTTATCGCGTTGGATATTTAACGTCGATTCATCGGCCAAGATTTATCGAACATGACTTACTAATGTTTCGACTTCTCGATGGAGACATTGATAGCGCCTAATCTCCATTTACCGACGGCCTTATATTTTTGCTGCATTATCGACGCCAAATTACCATTACTTGTTGATAATTATCGCCCGACATCAACTACTTGCATCACCACCGCGATTCGCTTTCAATCGGTTAGTGTTATTCAATTTCATTACGCCGATTTGTTTGTTGATCGTAATTGCAGGTAACTCGGCGATTACGACGTTTCAATTATGATTTATCGACGGTAAAACATGCATCGCGAGTTATCGATTGCGCAAAGGATATTACGGTTTGATGATAGAAACTGATCAATATTTCAGCCTCCGAGTCGTCGTTAATTCGCCATTAAATGCCGAGCCGGAAAAACACTTTTTCCAAGCATTACTATCGCCGTTCTTTGTCTGGCTGCGCGTATTTATTGGTCCGCGATTTTATTTCTTCGCTCGGGTATTTAAAATTGTACGTGCTTTCGAGTCGATGAGCTCGTATTATTAATAACTTGGCGTTGCAAGTGGCCGGGGGTAAAAAAAGGAGCGCGCGCTTTTCCGCCGGCTAAAAGTATTCCGGGCGTAATTATTATTTGATTGTGATGGTCGGCGCGCGCGATGCTGAAATCGAGATGGAATTAAAGCACCGGGAATATTCACGTCGGGACCTCGTTAAAAAAGTAAACGACATTAGAGACGGGCCAATCAAGCTTGACTCAATTTATATTCCGCTTTGATAGAGAAGTAGATACTATTTGGATAACGTTATTTGAAATGAGAAAACTGTGATTGCGTTGTGCTTTTTCCGCCGCGCCGTCCTCGCTTCGCGCTTTTCGCCCCGGAATAATATATTTGATTCGACAAAGTGATACATTTTCGCTCTCTTACGTACTTGTGCAAATTTCGCGCGATTAACATTTTTTGCCACGCTTTTTTCACGTCTATCCGCGCTTTTTTCGGCCAATAGCGAAACGGGGTTTTCGGTTCCGATCAATTATTTTCCGAGCTTTTCCGAGTGTTCGATTGAAGAGGCCGAAATTTCGCGGATTTTTTGCGGCGGTTAGTTGTTTCGACTTCCTGACTGATCGAAAATTTACGACAACAGTACACTTCGTTAAGACTCGCAAACGACGTCTGCGCATTTTAACGAAGTTGCGCGATAATTTTACGACGTTTGAAAAAGTTTGCGGTTCGTTAAACAAAATTCCTAAACGTCGCCCGAAAAGGCGTTCGTTAAATCTCAATCCGAGTCGGTTAATAAATCACGGCTATCCTGCGGCGATCTGACATTTCGTCGTAAATTTCGCAAATAAAGTCGTCAAATTCGTTAGTTTTGCCATTACCATAATGAAACACGGAAGGCGACTCGCGCTTGTTAAAACGGAACGAATAAAAAAGACTGGCAATGCTGTTTAGCGGGACAAACAAAAGCGGGCTTTTTTCAAAGTTCGTCTATCGCAACTTTTTCGCTATTAAAAAAAGTTGCATTTGTTTGATGGTAGATATGTTTGTACACATTGTTGTTTGGTATAGATATTGGAATCAAGAAGCGTTAGCAACGTGGATGGATAGAAAGGATAACTATTGCTGCAGAATGTACCGTTTTTAGCAATGCTTTGTCGACGTGAAAGGAAAACCGAAAAAATGCGTCCGAAATAAAAGTCAAATATTTTATGACGGTTCGCGTTCGAACATGAAATATTTGTCTTGTAATGCGTAAAAAAGCGGAGGGAAAAAACTGGCCGTCGCAGCGAGTTGTTTTTAATTTTTATGCGATTTCCTTGCGGTCGGCGATTCGATGGAAATGCCGGTGCAATTATTTATTGCGCGGGGCTAGTTTTGTGCGGCATTGATGACGTTAAAAACGGATCCTAGCGAAGCGCGTGATCGGGGCGAAATTACAATTGGACAGAGATGTATCAGATGGCAAATAACGCGCGTGGTATAAATGTTTGCCGAACGCCAATTGGCCTCCGCGCAAACAGCAACGCAAAATTTTGTCATCAACGGAAGTAATTAATGAGACCACGAAGACTTGTGACAAATGCAAAATGTCGAAACGTTGAGTTTTTTTGAAAATGAATTTACGTTCTAACTTTTCCCCGATAAAAAAGAAAAAAAAACTTAGGCTGTTATTTCTCAGTTTGTCGAACCGTTTCCTCTTCTAAATTCATTTCCGCCATCACTCGAAAATATTTACGTCCATTTTTTACCTTCTTCGCTACCGTTTCGATTGCGTCGACGCATTTTTCCACCGCTCTCCGAGGCACGTACTCGATCCGCAAACTCGACTCGCCGACAAGAGCCGTCCAAAAAGAACTGACATTTTGTATCTTCCGTTGATTAAAAAATTGCACTCCTCTGCGCGGCGCGCAATCATTTTTCCATCGCGCGTTTCCGGCGAAAATTGCGCCGATATTTATTGCGCCCGTCCCATATCAATTGCACGGTTATAATTCGCGCCGGCCATTGTTCCCCGTCCATAAATCAGCGCGCCATTTTTTCGCCCGTGGCGCAATTCCCCCCAAAAAAACTCGACAACAAATTGTCCGGCCGTAAAGCAGCTGATTAGCATGCGCGCGAAATCGATCCGTTTTTCGCGGATAAATCGTCGCAATTATTTTGCGTTAATTCGCGTCCGGCCGCGCGAACAAAAATGCCCGGCTGATTTACGGCGCGGCGAAGAAACGGCTGTGTCTTGCGGTGATTTGTAAACTATCGAAGGCGAAACAACGCGCGGCCATAATACAAGCGCATTAACGCAAGCGGCGGCAATAAATGTCCCCGATACGCGATTGGACAATATATGTTTATTAGCGGAATATTACGCACAAGCGAACGATTAATTGCGATTGCGGCGCACGAGCGTAGGTGTCGACTGGGCAATGAGAATCGATTGTCCGTCCGAGCGTGACACGCGTATTTATGTTTGCATGGGCGCGCTTTCATTTTACGCTCCATACGCCTTCGCAAACGCTCGTTACCGGCGTCAACGAACGATACCGGACTGCAAAAATGCGCGCAACGTATTGGTGTCATGTTCAATGCGACTTCTAGTTCTAATCGCAGAGCATTGTCTCTTGTGAATGTAGCCAAGGATTGCGCGACTTTTTTCTTGGAAGATATTTATTTCGGTACAGTGTGCTGAGTCGAGAGAAAACGATTTATTTGGCACAAATACGTTTTAGATCTCAATAAATTATTTAGTAGAACTGAACCAAATGAACTATTTAGTTTATTCAACTAAAATTATTTATGTGAACTAGATAAGTAAAAAATGTTTGTAAAACATTGATCAAGAGTAAAATTTAATTAAAATGCAGTTTAATCTAATCTCGATCAGTTTATATCCAAAATTGATTAAAATTTTGATCGAAAACTTTATTTTTATTTTATTTTCAACATGATTAACTATTGATCAATATTTGACATCATATTTTTATTGGTAAAATTTAGTTTACGCAACTACATTTTTAATTGAATATAATAAAAATTTTAAGAAAACAGAAAAATGTTTCAATTTTTCTGTTTTCTTAAAATTATTAAGCTGGCTTAATATAGTTCATCATACATGGGATATATCAGCTGCAGCAAAAATTTTTTAAATCATTATTTATAATCAAGTAAATAAATAATTTATAAAGTTATATAAAATTGAATATTCAATGGAATGCAAATTTTAAGTACTGCAATACAAATATATTGAAAATCTTATAAGGACAGCTTGGGTTAAGAAAAAGTGAAATTGAATATCTTGATTAAAATTTAACACACTGTTTATCGAGTGCGAGACAAAAATCGCGGCTCATTACCTCGGTAAAGTAAAGCTTTCAAAAAGGCAAAAGACCGGATCGCGATCTCGACGCGATAACTCGCGCGATTTGCAAAACACACGGCCAGTCGCTAACTTATACACATTTTCCCATCAATTTAAACGCCAGTTATAAATGAGCAGAAACGCCAATACCTCGAGCCCGTTTTTTACCATTTAAATTGTAAATTTCGCGCATAAAATTACCATATCAAAGTTCAATTTGCCTTATAGCGCGGCATTTACAACTTTATCAAATTGGAGTCGGGCTCTCTCTCCCCTATAAATAAAAACATTAAGCGTCGCGCGCAAAATAAAATTTCGCCCACTCGTTCTGCAAATTACATAAAGCCGCGGCGCAACGCCGCGTATCAGACATTCGCAAATGTTAACGCGAATATTTGGACAATTTTCGTCGTCGACGCGGCGTTTACAATGGCGTTCGCCGGCAGATAAAGCGCGGCGCAAACGAGGCGAACTTTGACGAATTTATTATGCCTCCTCTTTTTGCGTTTCGTTTTCATTTTGCGCTCGTTACCGCGCACTCTTTCGCGTTATTGTGTTTGCTCGTTGCCGGCACGCTGAAACAAAGCGACTGACACAAATTAGTAACTCGGACGAATTCCGGCAAATGAGATTGCGCCGCGCCAATGGCCGACGACTTGTCATTTCACTGTTTATTTTCGCGTTTTATCAACGCGCGCACGCCGCCGCTGCAATTTACGCGGCGTTGTTTTGAATTATAATTGTGGCGGCCTTTGAATTGCCGAACAATAAGCCCGTCCCGCTCTCCCCCTCCCGATGCCACCTCCATTACTTTAATTAGCGTCCGCCATTTTTGCGATACCGCCGCCATTAATTACCGCGATTATTACATTCAATTAATTATTCGGCGCCGGATTACGCGCGGGTCTTGTTGATTTAAAATCGCGCAAACAGCGCAAAACCCGCGCCGCGTCCATATTTCACGATTCTATTTGCCCGAGCTTCGTATATGCTAAAGATTACCGGGATCCTTTTTCCCGGCGCGCAGCACGTGTATTATTTATCATGACGATCGGGCGATTTGAATTTCGCTACGTTCGAGCATCTGTCGCTTATCTCTATTCCGCTCGTGAAACGACGATCCCAGTGTCCCCTTTGTTATGTCCTGCAGCCATCTCTATTTGAACTTCCGGGCGGGGAAAAAATTCCGACATGCGACATCTCGGGAGCGCAAAACCCGGGCGAGCGATAACGATCTTCCGAAAACCCTTCATCGTCGTGTTTTTAAATCCCCACCGCCCCCTCCCCCCGATCCCCCGATTCGGCGGCCATTCCACGAGTGCGAGCCTTCCCCGATATCACTTTTTGTGCGGAAGCCGTTTTTGCGAAATCGCACGAGAAATAGAGATTTAATTATTCTCGACTGGTCTTTGGTGAATTTGTTTTAATTGCGCCGCGTTATTGACTTCGGCTTGAGCTTTTGGGGAGAAGAAGGGGTTTGATACATTTTTGATAAGAGAAATCAAGTGAAATAATCAGAATTATAGTTTTGGCACATTTTGCGCAAAGGGTTATGTTTGTGCAATGTAGCAAAAACGAAATTATTGTAAAATAAAAAAAAACGAAAAAGTGAAATTGTAATCGAAATTTACTATACAATGTAGCAATTATAAAAATAATATTGCCTGTTGGAGATGTCAATTCCCCATCCAATATTAACAAATGATGTCGAAATATAAAATTAAATTCTGATAATTCATTACGAATAATTGTTGAAAATGTATTAACAAGAAAATATAACATCTACGCCGATTTCGACATACTTCGTGCCATTTGAAACTGCATATTGAATCTTTCTGAGAGCTAAATTACCGAACCTGTTAAGCCTGAGGGTATCGCCTTAATAAACAAAGCGCGGCGCGCGAGCCATGGCGTTTACGCCGCGATAAACAAATTCCCATCGCCGCGTTTCGCCGCGAATAAAGCAATCAAGGCGGGAACGGACGAGCATGAAGAATGCACGAAGAAAGCGGCCCGGCGTCTCGGGCGCAAATTACCGAGCGCGGTAATCCGCCGGGATAAACAGGCCTCGCTTTTTATTCATCGCGGCATCGCGGGTTTTTTGCCGGCTATTACGTGACGCGAATGGCAGCCGTATTTATTGAATATCCCAAAGAAAAATTCAGTCTAGTTTTTCGTAGGACGCAATCTAGTTAAACTATTTTATGATGAGTGTCTTGAGGGGAGAAGTTGTCAGCTGCTAGATTACTATGTAAAGTTCTGGATTTTTTATCTTATTTAAATAATTTATTTTATTTTATTTATTTAAAAAACTAATTGTTTGTATATCATGAAAAAATAAAAGGAAAAACCTCGTTTACCCAATGTTTCGTTTCCTCGTAAAAATCCCCAATAAAACTCACATATTACAGTTTACTTTAGGTATTTTTACAATTTAAAAATTATTAAAAAAATTAAAAATTTTTTTTAATTTGTATATCGTTTGCAACAAATTTCACTGGAAATGTACACCACAGTCTTAGGTTATAATAGTGCAATATATTCCTAACATTCTAAGTCTCACTTCGCTAAAATTCTTCCAGTTTCTGCCTCATTTAACTTAAATCTGTCCAAAATGTCAAAACTGGCCAGAAACTGACCGGTCAGTTTCTGGTCAGTTTTGTCTGATCATCACCCTAAAAATTTGCCAAAACCTAGACGGATTTTTCTCTTGCTGCATATTTAATATCGCAGCCCTCGAGCGCACCCTTTTTGTCGCGCATATCGTAAATCGAAGGTCGCGACAAAAAACAAAAGCCACGACGTAAGCGCTCGTAAATTAGCCGATACGATCGCCAAGATTCATGCGCGACTGCGTTATGACGAATTACCGCGCGGCGCTTTTCCACCGGGCGCATAAATCGCCGCGCAATTTACGGCCGAATCGCAGTCGTGACGCGCGGGGCGCAGCAATTGGCAATAACCATGCTGATCTATGCGCTTTTTCGTGCGCCGTTAACGACGGTTTATGGCCCGGCTAAACATTTTCATTGAATCCCGATTTTTATCGACGATGCGCACATTTAAATAATTCGCGATCGCGGGATCGCCGACTTTGGACGTGATCCAATTCACCGAAGGGACTCCCTCCTCATGACGAACAATGAGGGTTATTGAATTTAAGAACCGAATGTCGCGATTGGAGGAGAAGAAAATTTTGTATTAAAATGTACTAGAATTACATTACATTTTACTAGCACGTATAATCACGACATATTTTGTTTCGTTTGAAAACAATTTTTATAAGGTATAAGACCTTGTTAAATTTAGAAACAAATTTACAACATTTTTAAATTTAATTTAAACAAAGTAAAATGAAGAGAAAAGATGCTTCGAAAGGCAGATATGCCCAGATAGAACATTAATTTTACATACATCTAATATATCTATAATATACGTATATTATATGTACATATCTATTTTATGTATGAATGTCCATCTAATATATGTATAATATACATCTTGTTCTATCGGGGATGGTCGTTTATTATAAATTGATCGAGGTGTGAAATGATGTATAATTATTGGTTACTGAGAGATATAAACATTGGGACATTGATTTTAGGTTTCGAAGAATCGAGATGATATCATCGTATCGCAAATCTCGGTTTTATATCAGTGGTTGAAAGCATTATTCAAGTTACTGTCGACGTTTTTCATGTCTTGCTATGAATGTTTGTAACTGCATGTCGACAAAAACATGATGTATTGTACTTTTTGTAGGAGTTTGTAATGCACATAAATTGTAAAAGCGTATCTAGTAGTTGGGCGATTATGTCTGAAATATAAGGTGTAAACAATGTGGTATAAATCGACAGTCTTTTTAAGAGGAATTTAGGTATACTGTTTTTATATAGCATTTCTTTGAAGAATAATATTTTACTGGTTGATGGTTTCTTTGTTTATTATTTTAAGATCTATGACTCATTGCATAGTCAGATCTTCACGTTACGATGCGTTCATAGGACATAATTAATTCAAAAGAAAAAAATATGCGTTGTGAATTGCAAAACTTGAAGAGCAACTTTCAGAATCCTATCAGTAATTTAGTTATAATAATACATTTCATGATGCTTCAACTAAGTAACCATATCGGGTTTTTATTCGAAGCAACGTTTCTTTTTCTGTTATGGACAAGTTACTATGGTAACGTATGGTCAATATAAAACATACTTTACAAAGTTAAAAATAAAACACTTTAAATAATTCGTTCAATTGCATCAATAAATTCCTCCAATTCTAATATCATCTTACATCAAATAACATACTAATTCCCCTGAATATTTCCCTTCAACAATCGTTAAATGATCATTTCAACCTAATCACATCTCAAATCACAAATACTTAATAAATAATACACAATATTCAACCCTTAAACTTACACTCTATAAAACACGATTAACACAGTACATTCAAACACTCTGTTCCATCTCACGGAAACCTCTTTTCATAAAAGTAATTTTATTCTCCATCACGGACCCATATCTTCCGAAAGCAACCCTCCTCCGACACTTCGCCATAAACATCCGACACTTTAATTCCTCCCCACACCCTTACATATCATATTTTACTAACCCGCGCGCGCAATGATTTATTCAACGAAACACTTCCCACTCGCTAACCCGCCATTAAACTAATTCAATTTCCTCGCACGTTCCTCGACGCTTTTCTGGAACAAAAATAAATCCGGCCGGCGCAAATATCGCCCCGCCCGAGCGCAACAAAAACGCGCCTGTGATTTAGCGCTGGCCTTTTCCGCGCCCTATTTGATCCGACCGACGTTGCGCGATTTGCTGTACAGCTGTTTACTCGGCAAACAGGCGCTCTGGGCTGGCGCCATTAGAGGGCGTGCGCCCCCGCGGCTCGCGAAACTCGACGCGAAAAAACGCCAAGTCACTTTCCGCCCGCCGTGGGAACTGTCTTGATTGTCGCTGATTTACAATTGCGGACATTTGCAGACTTTCGAGTATTTATGCGCGTAATTATCGCATAAAGAGGTGTAGAAAAGAAATTGAATTGGTGGTAGCAAAGGTTTACTACTTTTCTTCGGATGCCGAGTGGAGTTCTGATTGACCAGGGAAAATATTTTTTCAGTATCTGGTAGGGTCAGCTGGGATAAAAATGGCACCTAAACCTTTTTTCTTCCTGCAAAATACTATTTGACTAATTTAATATAAGTGTTTATTCAGATAAATTCCTTATATATTGCGATATATTCCAACAAACTTGACTACGCATAGTCTGCTTGATTTGATGATCAATATTACAATTTTAAATCAACGATCCAGACACATTTAGCTTTCTTAATCAAACCATCACGCTGTTTTAATTGATAACTGAAAGTTCACTCGATTGTAAAAATAAACAACTACCTATTCTAATCTATCTAATGCGAAGTTCTCTTATGTGATTCATCGCGACGTGGGACTTGATCGATTCAGATGAGAATGTTCACTGTGAGGGGTGCGGAATTATGATACGTCGAGTCGAGTGTTTGATCTGCGGGCTAAGCAGATGTTTACGGTCCGAGAGGTTCGGCCCGAAACGTTTCGGGAGTGGCGGGTAGTATTTCTTGAGTTTTATGTTTGGAAATGGAAATAATGGGTAAATAGATTTAGTATATAAATATTTGTTCAGTGGTGTTAAACAGTTTTACTTTCGCAAAGTAGTATAGAATGCTAATAAAGAGTATAAATAGAACGCTATATATTTTTTTTCAAATGTTTAATGTAAAATTATTTACTCCCAAAACTATAAAAATATGAAAAACGTATATATATCTATTTATTTGTCCAATACAATATATATTTTTCAATGCAGAAAACCACTAATCGGCTTCCTCTTCCCCCAAAAATATTTCCACTTTCTTCCAGCCAGCCATCTACTACACATATAATTAAAACGCGTTATGAAGAACTACCCATGAACATTTCGCGAACTTGTCATAAAAAGATTGCTCACCTGTTTGTGCATCTCCATGTTAAGGCCATATGACATCTCGTAATACTGCAAACAGAAAAATGGGGCATTAGTAGTGCGTTTCTGGCGGCGCTTTTCGCGAAGCGACAATGTGTTTCTGGTGCGCGCTAACGAAGAAAGATACTTGGTTCTGGCCCGACGACGTCGCTCTATTATTAGTAAACGCGGCGCTAAATGTCAACCGGATTGCGGCTGATTTACCGCCATCTCGCCGATAAACCGGCAAGACTTCGGGGAAACCCCGGGATCGATAATAACTGTGTTATGAATAATTGGACGACGCTGTTTCGCGGTGATTTATCGGGGCGTCTCACTCTCGGCGCAGCGCCCCCTTGCGGACGAAAGTGGCGGGACGCGCGACGAGCGCGCGCGGAAGGGATAAGGAAGACCGGTTTCTCGTTACAGCGCTCTTACATCTTGTCTACGAGCTGCTCCGCCGAGTCACTTAGCTAATTGCTACCAACCTTCGGCGCGCTCCAACTTCGCCGGCGCATCATTCATTCCGCATTAAACGCGAAATTACACGGCGTCGCAAAAACATATAAACAAGAGCGTTTTATTGCGCGATCCTTTGGCGCGATCAATTGTCGGGGAAAAGTGGTTGGGGGTCGAATTGTGGGACAATGTGGAGAACTCGGTTTTGGGAAATGGTGGGTAGGTTTTATGAATTTTTGTAGGTTTTGTTTATTGAAAATAATAAACGACGAAATCTCATTGTATTCGGAAAAATATGAAGACATTTCTTATGGAGACATGCTCTCCCAAAGATGAAAATAAAATAATTATTAAAAATTTTTTTATTAAGAATCATTTCAAAAAAAAAACTAAAAAAAGTTACTCCAACTTTATCGTACAATAATAATCAATAAAAAATACATAATTTGAAATTACATATAGTTTTTACGTATAGTTTTTCTTAAGAAATTTTTTTAAATACAAACTTAATCAATCTGAAAACCCCAACTATTTTTCGCTATTTACTTTTCATTCACTGCTTCCAATCCAACGAACCCGGATAAAATTTCCTGAAAACACCATCATCGGTTCGTTTTTTCGCCGCGTTTTCCCAGCGAAAAGGCGTCCGGAATGTCAGTTCAAAGGCACCGGCGGAACGTTCGTCAAGAAAATGAAGCGGCGCACAAAGGCGCCGCGGAAATATCGCGCAAAATCGATCAGCGGTCCCAATAGCCGGCGGAATATTCGATTGCAAATTGTGCGAATTGAAAAGGCAAGCGCGGCTCGATTGATCCGCGGATTCGGCGTTAATAAATGGTCATCGTGTGTGCGCTCGCGACCGCAATTGGATCGCGACGGGGCCGAAAGGCGGCGGAACGCGCCGCGAAAATAAAGGACACAGGCGGGACAAAAAGTGCGCCTTTTTCGTGCAGTCATGGTCCATAAAGCAGCGTCCGTTGTGAGCGGTTCTTTATTGCCGACGATCGTAAAGCGCCGATTCCACTGGTCACTTTTTTACGCCCGAATTCGCCGCGGAATCGTCGGCATTCATATCCGGGATCGTCGTTGACTTTTTCATCGCTTTGAATCTCGTTGTTATTCACTCTGATTTGGAATTGGAGAATTCTAGGAGATTTGATAGAAAAGAAATTTTTGGAAACGTTGGAAAATATATGAAAGTTTTTGAGACTGCTGAAAAAGGACTGCTCGAATCTGAAATTTCCAAGAAACAAGATGTTCCAAAAAAGTGAGAATTGTTCTCACAAAAAAGTGAGAATAATTTACCTAGTAAAAAAAGATTTGTAAATCGCTTTAAATAACAAAATTGTCTAAATGAAATATTTTTTGATCGGATTGTAATCGTTTTGTGATAGAATTCGGATTCAAACCTGATCATAAAATGTCGAATTCGGTTTGTTTTTTCACCCGCGTTTCCAACATTTTTAATATTTAACTATTCCGGATTGTTTCAGATTTTTGTCGATTTTACACTTTTACAAACTGATTCAAATACAAAGGTAAAAATCAAATTCGAAATATCGTGTCTATTTTACTGGAAACCGATTCCGAGGCTCCGTCCGCGCGAATCGATCAAATGAAACGAAGTGTCGAAAAATGGTAATAACGGCTCGCGCGGATCCGATCTCGCGGTAATCCGCGCGGCTGCTCTTATTCGACATCGGGATATAATTCGCCGTGGCTCCCGGTGCCGATAATACGTATCTCGATAGCTGGTAATTGCGCCCGGAGAAAGTTCGAGGAGCATTTTCCGGTAAATTGTTCGGCTCGTCGGTCGGACGGTGCGGATCTATAAAACGCTTCGAAAGAAAATTGTGCTTACGTCGAATGGGAACTAGCTTGCGGAGAATCGGCGGAGTGAGTAGCGTGAAATTGAATGGTCGTCCGACGCCAAACAGGTTTATTACGACTATTAACTTTTCACCGGCGTGCCCATTTATGGGTGGAATGGGTTTCGGTTGAAAAAGGACCGGCGCGCACGAACTGCGCAGCGATAAATTAAAAAAATTCGCGATTTCTATTCAGCGCCGGCAGTAAATACGTTCGGCGGGGGAGGGGCAGGAAAGATGTCGACGAGGGGGGATAAAGACGGCGAAAAAAGGTCGTGAAAAAAGCGCGAGCGAACTGTAATTAAATTAATTGCCGTCGCTGCGCCGTTCGACTCTTTATTGCTCATTTACGTACGAGCATGAACAAGCAGATTTTCCTGGCGCGCGATAATTCATGGTTTTTGCGCGGGCACGTCAATTCGAGCGATTTTTCGCTCGACCGTTTGATCGCTTTCAATTAAGGGGAAGTTGTTTACGATCTTTTTGCCGGGATTGATGGCACTGACGTGCGTTTATGAGTTTATGCAGATTTACGGCGAGTGCGCACAAAAAAGGCCGTTGCGCAAAAATCGACGCTTTTTGCGCGAGCCGGTTTACGGTCGTTTCGCAACGACTGAGTTATGGCGGTCCTTCTTACTTTATTGCGCGCGCACTTTCCCTTAAATTGGACCCCGAAAAACGGATGGAATCTTCGAAATCCCAGAAGCAGTAAACTGAAGTAAAAATTCAGTAAGAAATTTTTCGAAATCCTTGTAAACTTTTCCTAACCAAAGGGAAATCTTTTTTAGGTATCAGATAGTAACATTACTAAGTTATATGGCGAATCGTTCGAATAAAATAAAACCTCTCAGTTGTTAATTTGTATATAATGTCCCAATTCAGATCTCACTTTGATCATTTTCCAATCTTCTATCAATCAAAATTTTATCAAAAATGGTTCAAAACCATTTCCCTCTTAGCCTCTTTCAGCCTGATTAGCACCCTAAGAAACTTCCATTCCAAGTCGCCCCAGTCAAACATGTCCCTCCTTAATTAACCTCCGAGAAAATAAAGTTCTTACATAACTACCTAACCGCGCCATCTAGCGGCGATCACGCGAGGCGCGAAGTCACTCGTTACCTCTTTCGCGGTGCAAAAGGCGGAAAAAAGACGAAGAAGAAGAAAACGAAAAAAAGAAAAAAATGGCCGCGGCCCGGGACGCGCGGCGAGCCTAGATTGGCCGAGCCGGCTCGCCTCACTTCGGCCGTGTAATTGGCCGTTAATTAATGGACTCCCCTGGCAGCGTCGAGGCAGAATCTTAATTACTCGCGCAGCCCGAAAGCGTTATTCCAATACGTGCACGCCAACGAAAGCAGTTGAAACCAGTTCCATTAACTCGGTCAGTGCGCGAAGGACCCTCCGCGTAACTCCCAGACGAAATTACGTTAAACGCGCGCCGCGCAGTTCCGAGCGCCGCTGAACGAGCGAGCGCAACCGAGCGTGAACGCGAGTTCGCTCCTTTTTGTTTGCCTTTGTTGGCCTTTTTTCGCAAATCTCGTTCTTTTTGCGCCTCGGCTTACTTTGTTGATCGCCGTTCGAATTATCGCTATCCGATTTGGCGCGTTTTAATGGAACTGCTCTTCGCGATGTTACTTTGTTGCGAAGAGGAAAGGGGGTGCCGACGTTTTTTTGCGAGAAAAAAATTAGTGGTTGGGCGCGACGGTTTGTTCAGGCGAGGGACATGATGGGAGTCATTTTTGGGATTTTGTTTCATGGGCGATTTTTTTTTTCGAGATCGTATTTCGAGGTTTAGTTTTTACGGGAAGAGGAAGACTGGACGGTGGAGCCCTCTGTCAGGTTTCGTAAGAAGTATTCATTAAGGCTGAGTGGTTGGATATTATAAGTATATTATTTGTACTTGGCTAGGGATCCTACCGTTTCTCCTAATATAAAATATAGTTTATTTTGAAATACGAACATCCACTTTCAAAACGGTAAATCTAGATACCTCAAAATCGCAATAAACTTATTTAACTGCCCTGGTGGAAAAAAATTCAAAGGTTTGCAATTTTCTAAAAAAATCTGCAAAAACTCTGTAAAACTCTACGCAACTCTATAAAAATCTATAATCTCTATAAAACTTTACAAAAGTCTGAAAAAAACTCGGAAAACTTTTGCACATTGAAAACCCATACAGAACGGTTTGTGAAAAGACTACAAAAGTCTGACAATTGCTGGGAAAGTCTGCACAAGTATTTTCCAGAATTTCGCAGACATTCCCAGATTTGTATTATGCAAATGTCTGATAAATAGTGGGAAAGTCAGAAAAAGTATTTTGCAGAATATAGATTCTGCAAAAGTCTGCGAAAGTCTGCAAATTTATGCGTAACATAAATTTGCAGACTGTCCCAGTAAAAGTCCCAATTTCAGCACTTTTTCAGATTTCTTCACAGTTATAAAGTTTTACAGAGTTTTTCAGAGACTATCAGAGTTTTTTCAGATTTTAGCAGAATTTTTTTGCAACAAGGTGGCTTAAATAGTATCCTCAAATTCACCGTAATTCTAACACATTCCAACAGACCACTTTTCTCACCGTAAGATTACAACAACCATTACTCCCCTTCCATACGCTTTCCTCAATACAAAATCCAACTTTCCCGGAACCACAAACAGCGTTCACCTCAGTCCAAACCTCACCATTTCCGTGGAATCCATTAATTTCAATACCCGATGCTCAAAACCCGCACTCGGACCATGCATCCTCATCAGCCCGGCTAAACAATCCCTCATCCTAACCCGCGTAATTTTTCGCCGCCTAATCTTTCTCCCCGGTTATAAATTGCGCGCACAATAACCGTAATTCACGCGGAAATGAGTCAACAATGGGCCGCGATTACCGCCGCAGCAAAAAGTTGCCGTCGACTGCGCCGTAACCATAAAACTCCTAATTACCGCGGCGGCAACCATAATTTCGTCCGCGCGCGATTCAGTTTCGACTGCAACTTAAACACGAAAATTATACTGATTACCAAAATATACAAAGGCCGCGCGAGTCGCGTATTTTCGGGGTCATTAAGGCGCAAAGTTGCCGGCTCCTCGAGCGGAGTGCCGCGCGAATTATCATGCAAATATGCGCGCGGGCGGCTGGCAATTGCCGGCGAATAGAGCGCGGAGAGTTCGGCTTTTGTTACGGCGACTCGCTGTGACCGGTTTTACCCGGCCTTCGCCGGGCGATAGAGATCGCGTTGGTATCGCGCCGGTAATCAGAGAGCGCGTTACTAATGGGGCCCGGCGAACCGGGCCCCCGATCATTGTGATCGCGCGAGAACCGGCCGCTTGCGTAGCCGACGAGAAAACCGGCGTGTCCAATTACGCCGGCTTTTATTACGCGCCCGGTAATATCGCAATTATTTATTAAGCGCCGATTCGACGATTCACGAGGGTGACGATGCTATCGCACACCTCCCCCCGAAGGGAGGGGGAATTTACGGGCACAATCGAGGGGAGTTCGAGGACGTTTTAGTTGGCATTCGCCGGGTTGGGGTATTTTCGATTAATGCAGTGAAAAATGTTGGATAAACAATTATAGAATTTCAATAAATTGTACTCTACACTATAAAAAAAGATCTACAGATTTTACACAATTTGAGTTTGCACTATGCACTCTATGAGTAAAATTTAATCAAAATTGAGTAAATTTTACTCAT
>JABFPB010000099.1:0-57502 GCA_022817645.1 Ceratoteleas bidentatus
CGGGAGCTCGTCAGCCAGCGACACAGTCAACAGCCCCAGCCCGCCACTAGTAAGAGGAACGTCGCGATCAGCGACACCCTTGAGTACTACGAGTACTCGATGGAGAGCGAGAGCCAGTGCAGCGAGAACTGCGGATTTGGCCCGTCCAATCCACGTAGGCCCCGTAACCGAGCACCCCGCCCTGTTAACGCTAATTCAAATATCTTTGATTCCCAAACCGCTACCTCCGACACTGCTAAAAACCCGCGGGCCACCGTCGAACATGAAAACCCTGCATCACGAAATCATACGAAACCGCATCGCCCTGCCACGAAACCGCCGTCGCCCGGCGAAACCTTCGACGAATCGTCGCGTCGACGGTCGCGGAAACAATCGACGACGCACGACTACCACGACGACCAACAACACGACGACGGCAATAATCGACGATCATCCTCTATGCCCGAAAGCAGTGAATACGCCAGCCAGAGCAGCTCATACGAGAAGCCGTCCAGGCACCTGGAGCGCTCCGGGAACGGTCACGCCAAGAGGGGGCAGTTCACCAGGAGCTTCAGCAACACCGAGGCACCCACGGACGAGAAAGCCGGTGAGTCGAAGGGTTATGGGATCTGGGGCGAGACTGCAGTGCCCTCAACGGGGCAGTTAGTTTCCTGACTTTCGGATATAACAGTTTTCTAGGATAGACGTTTTAGTGTGTGGTTTTGAATGGTGTTAGAGTAGTGGGTTGTTAGGATAGAGTTTCGAAGGCACGTGATTTCTAGTCAAAGCTTTCGGGTTCTTTGGGGAAAGTGTAGGAATTTACCTAAGATGAATGTCGTTGGTTTGTAACATCTTAGCTTCTACTTCTAACAGCTTCATTGGAAAGATGTTCAACCTAAATTAATAAATTGCAAATGAATAACACTGAACGGTTGAACCTTCAAACCCTGCACAGTAACTCTGATTTATCTTCAAGCCTATTTTAAACAATTCGATGAAAATGTTGCCAACTCAACTCAAATCCAGAGTTCCAACCATATTTTCGAACCTGAAAGCTTTGAATACAAGTCGAACCATAGCTACTCCAACCAAGGACTTCGCCAGTACCTGAACTCTGACCTACCCTCCACTCTCTGTCTCTATCTCTGCCTTGACCAGATGGTAGTTTGAGCGACACAGCGGTGAATCTCCACGTGGAGGACCGGGCGGGTCGGGGACGCAAAAGTTCTCCAGGCAGTAAAAGCGGGAGCGGGAGCAGTAGCGGTGGCGCGAGCGCGGTTCAGTACCAGCCTGGCATGGGGAAAAAGAGCAACAGCACCAGCCAACTCTCAGCGACAGGTAACACATCTTTGTACTTGCCACTTCTTGGAAGTAACCTCAACCGCGCCGCGCCTCTCCTGGACTTTATGTTCCCATTGTTTTCAATGCCTTCCGTTCCGACCACGTAGATAACCGAAAGTCAAGAATTCCTAGTCGTAGTGTTCGGCCACCACGCGTTGTCCAGATACAACGGACAACGCTAGTTCTCTTAGTCAATAGTCCGAACCTTCGTTAGTGAATATAGTCGACGACAGGGAGGCCACTTCGATCTGGCCCTAAACCGGCGCCGGACGCGAAGCTGCCGCCCTCTAGTCGAACGTAGCGATCTGCCGCAGTCTGAACATTGTCTAATCCTCTTCTTTTTTCTCTTTATCATTCCCCCTTCTCGTCTTAACTCGCGCATCTCTTCGAACCGCAAACACACACACACATACTTTATCTTCTACCTCCACTACCTCTCGTCGTTGGAACTACCACGTCCGCCATCGATCTGCACTTCTTTTCCTGCACGACTCTTGCCATGATCGATAAAAACACGGTCGGACCGCCGATTGATCGCGGGACCACGACACCTGCGTGAATCGGCCGCAATGACAACCTCAATCACCATTCCAAAATGTCTCTATCATTCCGCCTCATGGCGACTAAACGGTTCCATTGCAATACGGTGAACATGTGCAAATCGCGTAATCGGCGCTACCGAACGACCAATCGAACGACATATGCAAACATAAAACGTAACGTGCCACGTGCATGTCTGTTGGTGGTACATATGTGGGCGATGAAGGACGAAAACGGCGGCTCGGGTTCGGGAAGAAAGGGAAGTCCTCCTTTACAGTTCACAGAAGTGAAGAAGTTCTGCCAGAAGACACTGCCAGTGGGAGGAGTGGAAGGCAACCGAGTTCGGCGAGCAGCGACGGCGAAGGCAGCGGCGACGGGGACAGGTCCGTCCTACTCTTTCATCACATGAGCATTCATAGGTCTCGATCACTTTGTGCTGCCTTGCTTGGCAAGTAACGTTGGATAATAGAACGAAAGATCGGATGATTTTTTCGGCATTTGGAGAATAGAAGATTCAAATGCGACTATTATTTTACGTTGTTTGCTGGTTGGGAGTCTTGACAATCGTGTGACTGTTGAAAAGAAGATATTTTATTTACTATCAGTACTTTTTCTAGACATCGTATTCAGTCAAGATAGTGTAATTTTTACTCTGTGAATTAAAATGAATGTAATGTTACTTTTATGATTAAGATATTCGAGACCATGTAATTTTTGACGAAAGAAAACGTAAAGACTAATGTAAAGATTAAATGTAAAGACTATTTTTAAATGCAATTTCTGATCGTTTTGCGAATATTCACTACGACACTGTATTAGTATTTTACTTTTTTTATTTTTTACTGAAATTAAATTACTTGTATATTCCATAACGTCATACGACTGATAGAATGCACAATTTGTGATTCGAGACACTCATTACTATTAGTAGGTTTTTCGTTTTTATTAGATATCAGTACAGTCGTCAAATATGTAGGACTGCCAGTTATTTTATTTTGAGGTACACATTATAATTTCTAAAAAAACGGGATCAATTAAGAGACCTTTGATATGAATAATAATGCACTGTTGCCTTTCAAATGAGCAAGATAAAAATAATGTTATATTTACTTCCATAATTTTACGTGATGACGGGAATGAGAATCGTATTATTATCATGTAAACCGGATGAAAATGAATGGCAGTCCTACTTGTAATACATTTGTTTAATCGCATTTCCAATAATTACGCCAGTCGAAATTTGAACATAAATCAATACCTCAAGATATTTAACATTATACTTATTTATATAATACAGAACCTTCGATATTTCAATAATGTTGATTTATTTCGATGTTCAGATGCGTATTTAAAATGGCTAAAACTTTTTAAATTAAAGTTACTATGTTTTTTTACAATTGTTTAACTATATATTTCTACAATTACATTTCCTAAATCCGATTTTATTGAAGATTCATTCGCTGAACTTTCCCTTAATAATGTAAGTTCCAATTCAACCAATCAATTGCACCTAAACCCGTTCATCCTCGACGAGTTTCGAACTATGAAACCAGTTATCAGAGCCGACGGCTTGAAGCAACGAATGCGATTAAACAAATTGGCGCGTTTATTTTTATTTCATAGAGTGTAGCATAGGTCGCCATTTAGAGTGGGATTTTGATTGGTTCGCCGGATAATTAAATTTGACGATCGCCATTAGTCGAACGTAAATCGAACATTCGACGAAACGTGAGTATAGTCAAAGAGGATATATCAGCAAGAAGAACAAGATTAACAAGCATCACAAGCATTCAAAAACACAAACAATGTTACAAGGTATAACGTGTTATAGTACATCAAATAGAACACATCAGTTTGACGGAGTTTCGTTGAGACGCATTTTTTTGTTTCTAAATGTCTTTTATTGCAGATCATCTTTCAGAACGGTAGGTAGTCTCAAGTTTGACCAAACTTCGCAGTTCATTTTTGTCCCGAACCGAATTTGCGCGTACCTAAATTCCAACTTTGGACAAAAATCGACTGCGACGCAACCGGAACACCAATGGTATTCTTGTCGCTATTTTACAACTCGTCCAACAGTTGCCAGAGCGCCAAACGTCTAAAATCCGCGCAAAACGAACCGGATCTAAATTCGTTTCGCAAGAAACCGACTAATTCGAGCACCAAGATTCTGGCAACGTCTGTCCATACACGTGCATACGATGTTGATTGAGTGACACTCTTCCTCCATGCCAATGCAGACTTTCTCCATCAACCAAAATTAAAAAAAAAAAAAAAAAAAAAACCTACACTTAGGAATCTGCATTCGCATGTGGAACTCCGCGAGCACGCCAATAGATCTCCGGGTTGTTCGTCCATAGAACCGCTTATACGAATCTTAGCAGTAGTCCAGTAACGCAAGCAGAGTTGACCATCACACACAGCAGTTCTAGTCGTGTGTCATGCGCGCGCGGACTTGTGTTCGAAACGGCCGCGGTAGACTAGTTGGAAACCCGTTGAACGTTGAATTGTTTCGTTGAGTTACTCACCAGTCTACTTAGAATTCTAGCAGCAATGATAGAGGCTAGCGCTAGACGCCTGGTTTGACAAAGCTTTTCGCATCTCATACCTAGGCGCAAACTCGGACGACACTTGTGTGACCGTCGCGTCCCTCTGTGTGTTGTCTGACGTGAAACCGGACCCATCACTCGACATTTCTCTTTTTTTGCTTCTCACTTCCCCCACTCTCTCTCTTCCCCACCTGCACCCTCATCTCGCCACCCCCTGCCTCTAACCAGCTCTTTTGTTTTCAGTCGTATTTCTTATGGAATCGCTCACTTCCGGCGACTGATTCCATAAGCGATACCCGAGGTTAGTGTTCCGACCCGAGCGCGTAAGTACAGCCGCCACTCAGCCACCCCTCCCGCTCTGTCCGCCACCCCAGATTTGTCTCGCGCAATTTGTTCGCCCGGGCAAGGAGCAGACGGTACCGCCTGGTTCACTCTTAAAAATATTTTTGCTGAGCCAAAACTATCACAGTCTTCGCATTAGGTTCATTGAATCAAGAAAAAAGTTTTAAATGGAAACAGTCAAAACTGCACTTAAGCAATTCAAAATCTTGATCTAAAATGACGACTGTTTTGAGCCAAAATAGTGATGTCTTGAGCGACACCAGTTCTTATAGCACACAGTTTTGCAACAGAAGAATGCAAATACTGTCTTATGACAAAACATTATACTCCCCTAAGGAAACACTACGTTGATTCATCCTAATCAATGTTGAATCAACGTTGATTCAATTTAATCAACGTTGAATCACCGTTGATTCAACCGATATGTTCCCTTAGGGTCTTTTGGTTCAGTACAGTTTCCTTCAAGATCTTCAATTGTTTATCTGAAGCATGTACAGTCTTGGCAAAATATTAACACAGTTTCTTTTGACCCAAGTAACTTTTTCTTGACTCAAACAAGTCTTTTTAAGAGTGTTCGTTGTCCCCAACGAACCAGGACCAAAGACGAACGAAAACGACTCAGCCCCGGAGACCCCGGCGGGGTCCCGCGGGTCGCGCGTGACGGCCGGTCGTCCAGTCGGCGCGAGGCCCTCGTCGTCACGTTGACACATAGTCAGTCCTGTCTTTTGTCTGGTTTTTACCACGCAGAGTGCGGTGGCGTCGGCGGTTTGGATCCGCGGTCCTCGGGTTTAGCGACGCGGAAGCGCAACAGCACGCCGAGCAGCATTCAGCGCTCCCAGGAGGTCGTGCCGACGTACCAGCGGGCGGCCACGAGGTACTCGGTCTCGATGGCCAGCGATATTGCCGGGAGCCTCAACTCGATCTCGAGTTCCGAAGCCAGCTCGTAAGTAGTGGGCGCCGCGCGCGGCCGGACTTGATACACTTTCACGGGCGCGCGCCTCTCGTTACTCTCTACATCTCAATCTACAACTACAACTAACTAACTCTTTCTGTCTCACTCACTACTCAGTCTAACTCTCTAACTGTCTCTCTGTCTGTCTGCCTGTCTATCTGTCTGTCTGTCTCTGTCGTCACCGCCTTTTGTTTTTGAACCCCGCCTCCCGTCCCGAACCCAAGGACCCGAACCCGATCCGGAACACTTCCCAGTCCTCTTCGTTTTTGACTTCGACCACTGGAAGCCCTGACCAGATTGCGGATCGTCTCAGGACTGTTTTCAGGGTGTTTGGGTCGAGAAAGGCGGACGAGCCGGGGTTAGACTTTGCGAGTTTCAGGGGAACGCGGTGCTTTTGGGTACGATGGGTCAGGTTAGAGTGGGCGATGGAGTTGGAAACGTGGGTTTGGAGTTTGAGCGAAACCTGGGACTTTGCAGATTGGTGGTGATTTGAAATGAAGGGGGTTAAACTGGGAAGATATTTTGTTGGGGGTGATTTACTGAGTCGGGGGTATTGGTACCGTACACTGATTGTTTGGAACAATGTGAAGTGAATGTTAAAAAATTCAATTGTATAGTTTTAAAGAATTGTTTATGGAGGAGTTTCAGAAACACAGACCTGATAAGCTATCTTGACCAACATTTAAATTCAATTACCCGTTAAACTACTTGAATATGATTGGATATGATCAATGCGATTGAAATTCCCTAGTAATTCTAATCCATTATAAATTCAACCAGCATTTTACCCACACCGAGTAACACCGAGTAACATGACAAGTAAATTTACTCAAAACAAATTTAAGCTCACTCTCTCTAAATGTGCAATAAATTCAACTGACTCGATTGCCCTCATCACCTCATCAGTTCCAAATAATCGAGCAACCAGTACCCAGTCTCAAGGTTTCGCTCGAACGGCACTTCCGGTTCGCCACATTCCATGCACGCGACAAGTCGCTACCAGCGGAACCCAGAAATGAAACGAGAGAAAAATTGGTTCGCAAAAACGCCTCCTCCGCTGTCTGCTCCTTACGACCAACGAGCGCGCTTGATCTCCACCGTCGCGCATCCATTACGACCGAACTCGGCGCACCCGATATCCAACCGCGTTGTAACTTCCGGTACGACGATGACGACGAGGACAAAGTCGAGCTTCGTCTTAGTGTGCGGCTGAATAAGAGCAAGGAAGGCAATAAATCGCTCGGAATAAAAGCTCGACGGCGCACTTTTGAACGCTTGTGTACATCTTGTAAATAATTGGATAATACCTGTTTCTGTTTGCATTAGAGAGACCGTAGTTCGAGGCTCGATGAAACCCGTGTACGAGGAGACCAGTAGCACTGTGTTGCCGTTTGTTTTATTTGTCCTGTAAAAAGTAAAATGTGACTGCAAAAAGAAAATAATTTGCACCCACCTGACCCTCCCTGCCCCTCCCAGACCTTCTCCGATGATATGCGACTCCCGATCGATTCCTCGAATGACGTCCCTGGTCGAGCCCCTTCATTTTCCGAAAAAGCCGTCACCAGCCAAATGTGTATACTGTGTAAATATTGTCATGAATAGGCTTATGTACGTGGAAAGTGTGGCTTTAGGCTTGGCTTGACGCTTGACTGACGCTCGTTATCCCCATCAGAAGACATTTTTTTCCAATATTTTTTTTATTGGAAAAGCAAAAGTGAACGAACGACTTTGTAGATGATAAAGTTCCATTGAACTTTGGTGGAATTTGAACTTTTATGTCTGGTGTTCTCATGGGGATTCTGTCCCTCTCACACCACGCTGAACTTGAGGCATTTAGGTGCACCAGACGCTTACGCTTAGTTCACCAAGAAACTATTCGTTTTGTACAAAAAGGATCCGTATTCGAACATTTTTTAAATTCATTTTTTTTCTACTACTCACTTTTTGTAACAAATTGTTTTACAATTGAAATTGTCATTTTACCGGGATCCTTTTAGGACAAAAAGGTTACTTTCATGACACACGCAATTTTCCAAGCTTGCGCTTTGCGAAATTTCAGCGGAAAGGGCATGTGCCGGTTGTGAATGCAATGTCGGTGATGCAACATTTACGCACACGAAGACTCAGACAAGCCGAGTACCAACAAGTACCAAAAGTATTTTGTGCAAACTTAAGATAAGTTACGTTCAATTTTACATCACTAATGGATTGCGATAGACTCGGTGTAACAGTAAACGACGACGACGGTGTCTCGTTATTCCATTTTAACGAATCACTTGTAATGTATAATTTGTGTGATCACAAAAAGTCGAAGTCGAACGAGCAGTTTAAACGATTGACCAACCGAACATACATGCATCTGTACGGAATGCATACTGCATGGACACATGGACGTAAATGGATTGTTTGTACTGTAAACCGATTGATGTTCATACTTTACTCTCACAAATACGCTCAGACTCTCCAACACCTGTTCTTCTTGCTCTAAATTGAATGAGACATGTATTCTCTTCGTTCCTCAGCTTTCGTCGAAGACGTCAAATTATCACAACTCTGTCTTTTTTGCTATTAATTCTTCACGTAAGAAAATTTTGATCGATCAAACTGTTTTTGATACAACTTAAATCCACTCCGGACAAAAATTACTAGCCCACCTTACACCATCTCACCCGGTGGGCTTATAATTTTTCTTCGGAGTATATAGATCCACCATGGTTGTTGTATACATTTGACCCACCCATAAAGTAACTTTGGTACCCATTACTGTAATTTCGATCTTGTTTCCAATGATCTCTGGTACCCTTCCAGTGTTTTGGTACCCTTAAACATTGTGTGTTATGAAACGCCATCTATGAAACGTACACTAGTTGTGTAGAGTGCTCTTATGACCCTTTTCGTCACCAGCCTTTTAAGTTCCCGCTGAAAAATTATATTTATCCATTCGTTGGACTATTCCGAGTGTTCACTCCGCAGTTCATTTATTCATTCGTCCGCCACTTTTTGTAACGACTTTTCGGTGAATTTAATTCTGCTTATTTTTGAATCTCCAGGCTCGGCTGCAATTTTAGAATTCATTTGTCAATCTTGTTCTTCGATTAAACCGAAGACAGTGATTTGTCATTTCAATTAGGCGTCCGGAAAAGAATAGTCCGGGAAAAAGAGTCCGGTCAACGGAGGGTTAAATGTGCGAATCGGGGATCAATAATCGCGATTTCAAATAAACCGGTCGTCGCTCGATTACATTCATACAAATAAACTGCTGTTTTGTCAATTGAATTATTGATTCGAGCCGAACCGCGTCGCGCGCTTAGCCAAAACGTCACGGCGAAATTGCAAATATAGAAGGCGTCCCGGTAAAAACGGACGGTCGTTTGCTACGAAAATACGGGACTCTTCAGTCGATAAATTGATAAGCCAGCGGAAGAATGAATAAATAACGCACAACTAGTTTCCTTTGTAAAAATCCGTAAGGTGGACTTTCCGAAAATGTGTACCAAAATACCTGAAAATTATTGCTGTGTCCTTTTATATACATATATATATATTTCAACATATATGTATATATTATATTTCACCATCAGAATGTCAGTAATCGCTCCCTAAATTGACCTAAGTAGTACCACTATTTTACTTAAGTGTTTACTTTTTCTTTGTGTTACTGGCGATGGCCTAAGTCGTAACCGTACTAAATATGCTTTTTCTCGAACGAACAAACACAGTTGGTCCCCCAGCTTGCGGGTGGCAAGCGAGAGCGGCAATCTCAGCGATTTTATCGAGGACCTCGGCCCGGGTCAGCTGGTAGGACGGCAAGTGCTGGGCTCGCCTTCGGTTGGCGACATTCAGCTCACGTTGCTGTTCAACAAGGGCCAGCTGGAAATCGAGGTGGTGCGCGCGAAAAACTTGCAGAAGAAGAAGGGCAGCAAAACGTTACCAGGTTCGAATTGTTGCGGTCGCAATTTTCGCTGTTTTGTTCCACCAATAATCTAGAATCAATTAAATGCATTTATATTCAATTGAATGGATCAAAAATAAAACTATATATTTCAAATGATATATTTTACAATTTAAGGGGGAATATACATGTAGAAACGTCTAAATCATACGTTTTTTGCATTAGTATAATTAAGAAAGTATAGATTTTATACTTTCTATATAATAAAACTTTCTATATAATATACTTTCTATATAAAAATGTCGGATTCAGCAACATTTGGGAAGCACTTCACTATATTGAAACTTTGATTTTTTCATAAATAATCAAATATTAATAATTTCATTGAAACAACTTTTTTTAGAAGCAATTTGGGGTTGCCAAGATATCTCAGCGATCTTCAAAACAACATTCTTGAAATGTTGTAGATAGGGAATAATAATTTAAAAAATCGATTTTTTGAAAAGTCTACATGTATTCCTTCTTAATGACACAGATTGTTCCAGCAGTTTGTTTCAATTTGTTCCATTATGGTAGAATTCGATAAGAAAGAAAGAAATTGTATAGAAAGATTAGATTTTAAAGTCCTGAAGTTTTTGAACATTTTTTTATAGTGTTGAGATATTTTATTATGACGACAAAAATGTTGAATTTGCAGCTCCCTTCGTAAAGGTCTACCTAGTAAACGGCAAGAAATGTATCGCGAAAGCGAAAACGTCACCAGCACGAAAAACACTGCAACCACTCTTTCAACAAAACTTAACTTTTCGAGAAAATTTCAAAGGGTGCATTTTGCAAGTGAGTATCACCGTGCAGTTCAGTAGGTTAAATGTTGGAGGCACTTCTGGAAATGTTTTTAAGTAATCATACGAAAACATTTTCATTAATAGAAGTTTTTGTCATTATTCGCAATGGAAGTAAACTGGAAATTTTGAATTTAGAATACACTCGAATGTTACAGTATTAGAGATATTTTTACATTTTTAGGAAAATTGTATAAAATCTAGGGAAAAATTAGGTTATACTAATTTCATTTACTTAGGATATGATTTGTTACAATCAATTATATCGCAAAATTGATTATATTTTTTTCTCAGTGTTCTTTCTAATAAAAATAATAAACACTAAAGTGAATACATTGCTAAAACCTATTACAAAATAATATAATATCTGAAATAGCGTTCATTAAAATTGATGTTTATTTTGTAAACAAACTATAATCCAAATAAACTAAACTTTAAAAAAATAATTAAAAAATGTTAAGTTTAAATCATTATTAAACTACTAAGATCATTTCAGACAAAAACATTTTTAGCGTTTGTTCCATGTATCGATGAAAACGCAACTTTTCTTTCACCAAACTCGCGTCTGAATGACTTTTGAATTCGCATAACAGTAGCGACAAATAAAACGCGAAAAAGCACATCGTTAATTGCCACCTGCTCCATCGGAGGAACCCCTAAAAAATGCGCGATACCGCACGAAGCGATTTTTCCTCGCTTTTAAAACACGTCCGTGAAACATTTCCACAAGTGCGCGTTACAAAAACCTAAAACTACGATCGATACTAAAATAACGCTTGTACTTCCAGGTGACTGTGTGGGGTGACTACGGCCGTTTAGAAGGTAGAAAAGTTTTCATGGGTGTAGCCCAAATCCTGTTGGATAAACTGAACCTGAATGAAATGGTGTTCGGGTGGTACAAGCTTTATGGCACTTCATCCCTGGTCAGTGTGCCACCTTCCCTTGGTGTATCGCGCCGATCCTCCGCAGCCTCTCTTGATTCCCTACGATAAAAAGCTGTGACGATCGATCGCAGTTTATTTACCAATATCCCCCGTCACGTCAATTTCACTGATACGCATGCTTAGCCTTTTTCAATTTCGAACTTGACCAGTTAGTTTCAACGATAACGTCTGGCATTTTACTTCGCAAGTTTCCAACCGAAAAAACGACAAAAAATCGCAAAAAATTTCGTCGAGCCTTTGCATTGTCTGCCCGTATGATTATGTATGATTTAGTACGACCGTTTAGTTCGACGATTTAGTAACCTCGCTGCTGGAACTTTTTTTCGATTTCGTTGGTATGGTTAGAAAAAACATAGTCGCAGTGCCGCGAGGACGGCACGCACTTCCAGTCGTAAACGAGCGTAATTTCGCGAAAGGGACGAAAAACCGGAACTCGGTTTTGTTCCTTTGACAAGCCACTTTAGCGCATCGCATATCACGTGCAGCATATCAGATGAAGTTATAGTCTGTATGTTGACTTTAGCTATAGATGTAGCCGCCATGCACCTGGAGCGCCAAATAGTTTAGGTATGCACTCAGAACAAGCATCATCAATTCAATTCGTCAATTACTTTCGATCAAGCTTTCACGTTAACTCGATTCGCCGGGCGACGTTACCCTGGCCGGTTTCCCGCGTTCCTCGGCATTTCAATTGGGAATGCCGCCGGAAAAAGTCGACGGTTGCAGCGCAAACGACACGCGAAATATTCCGACCCTTTGACCGAATCGCCGATTTTCGTTGTCGCGCGTTACGTGAAAGCTTTCGCATAGCATTTTTGGAATTGATCTGCAAAAGTATTGATTTGGATGTTGATCAGTGTTGCGACCTTGTTTCGAATGTTTTTGTACATAGAGATTGATTGAGGGTTTCGTTATCGTCGCTCAATACACGTTTACGACAGATGTACACTCTGAAAGACACGCTTTTTGGTGATAAATAGTCAGATTTAAAAACGTTATTGTTCTCTAAATTTAGAACACTTGAAAACATTTTTGTTTTTTAAATTATATAAAATGTAATTATAATTTTTATTATATTTTATATAATTTAACATACAAATTATAAAAAATATAATTACAAATATAATTAATAATGTGCTATTTCTAACTATTTCTGAATAGTGAAAAAATACCGGATAAATTTACACATCTTTTTGGTTTTAATGTCATTAGAGTTAAAAATAGATGTTTTCACGAAAACCTGTATGAAAGTTAATGAATTATATTGAGCGTTTGTTGGAACAAGTGTTCCATTTTTAAACAAATTTTTATTTACTTTCATTTAACTTCTGTCACTAAAAGTATGTTTTCACAGTATACTTAGTTTCGATATATTTGTTAATTTTATTATTATTACTTTTGTGTAAGTAGTGAAGATTCAGAATTTTTAATAGACGTTTTGAGAGGATTCATTTCCGTTGAACAGTTTCAAAGATACTTTGGATCTAATAATTTCATATTTTTTTATATTTCACTAAGTACATCTATTCATACTTTTGGCAATAACAAGGAAGGGTGTAACACGAACTAATCATTTTGCTTGAACTGAATTGATTTTTAGGAAAATATTGCTTATGTTTGAAAAACTCTGACCTAATAAAGGTTTGTTCTGGCGCTTATTTGCAATCCAACTCAAGTTTCGTTCACTTATTTGAAGTAAAAAACTATTATTTCCTAAGTATCAAGTCCTAGCACTTAATAACTATCACATGATAAAACCTAATACTTAGAAAAATCAGTTTTTCATCGAAAAAACAAAATTATACAGAGAGAAACATAATTTACTGAGGTATAAATATATGTTAATAACCGCATTTTTACCATACTTTGTATATAATTTTGCATTGTTTAAGATTGCACGTGTTTTTGAACTTGATACATTGAAAATAAAAATAACATTGTAAGGAAATATGTGCACAAAGCCTTGGTGTGATTGCTAACAGGGGCCGGAACACTTTCTTTCCTGCTAAAGACTTTCTACTGTTTCGAATGTCTTCATATATTCAACTTTTGTAATTTAGTTACAATAGTATAATTTAGTACAACGATATCGTGACCAATATTTTATACGCCAATATTGATTGTATTTCGAGTGCATGGTGTTCCAGTAGAGTCGAATTTTCAAAATTATATTTATAGACAATCACTTTTAAAAGTTCAGTTGTTATAAAAGTTGCCCATTTTTCTTATCCAATTCGATTTAGCGCATCTCCCCTTTATCAAATTTTGTATGTATTCTTTATACGTGTGTTATTTACTCACTTTTCAATGTAAATTAAACTTGTAACGTAAATTTGTTATAAAATGTTCTTTTTCGTTAACAATATGAAAGTAAAATCATATTTCCGAACATATTCTGGAATTGATAAATAATATTTAATCAAGCAATGCTTTATATAGTTGTTTACAGCTGAAAGTTATCATGTTATTAAATTATTCCCTTATGAATGTTCATATTAACAGTATGCGTCACATTTATTATACTAAATGTATCTGAACAAATTTTTTATAATTAATCAATTCAAGAATGTTCGAACCATTCATATCAATTAAATTATGAATTATCTGATATTAATTGCAAACAGTTAATTGAACTGATCTTAAACAAATAATATAATTTGGTGACACAGTTTAATTAAGTCCTTCAAGTTCTCAGAAATTTAAATTTTCCACAAGAGTTCCACTTTTGTTTCTCGCAGTTTGTTCTCATTAATCAATATTCGTTTTTTATTCCTTTTTATTTGTGTTTCTTTAACCACATTATAATATTAACATTGGACAATAATACATTTTTATCATTATTTAAATGAGTCGCAAATACTTACGTTTAAGCCCTGTATTTTAAAATCAGTTTTTTTGCATTCATTAAACCAAATGAAAAACAATTACGAAAAATCTACCAAATTCACTTAGACACATCTAACTAAACTTCACATGTATATTAATTGTTGGAATATTTTAAATCATCTAATTATTGCTCAGTTACAATTTTGGCAACTTACATTGCATCTGCACTAAATCAGTATGTTACGCATCTGCAGTTGACTTTGGCCAGAAGTAAAAAAGTTAACCTTACTAATATCACAAAAAAGAAGTGCATTTTTCAAAGACTCTTCTTCTCTCCCACTGAAAACTGCAAACTACATATTACTACAGTTTTTCGATTAATTTATCGATTAAAGATGTAACTTTAAAATATGATTGAAGTGCATCTATAACAAAAGTGTTTGGTTGTAAACTTGTTTAAAATATCAAGTTTAGAGTTTCTTTATGCTTGATTGAATTAAGAATTACATATTAAGATTGAATAAAGATAAATTTGATTAAAAGTTACAAAAATACTTTAGTGAAATAGATTCAGTTTGGCTTTTACAGCCCATAATATATTTGCAAAATATATGTGTAAATATATAACTTTTTGCCGCAAAAAATATATATTCAATATATTAAAAATATATCAAATATACATAATATAATAAATCTACGTATATTTTTATATATATTTCACTGTTTATATGCAATAAACATATTAAAAATATATTAGATTTTTTTAATACTATTTTTTCCGAAATATATTATATATATTTTTACATTCGTCCATGTGGAAATCCATAAGCTTGAATAACACAATATCATTTAACCAATTCATTAATTACTAACTCCCATTTTTAAATTTATATTAAAATTCTCAGAAATTTCTAAGAAATAGCAGAATCCACATTAAAGAACCCTTCACATTGCATTTCTGTCTCACGGAAACCCCATCGTCTTCGAAAAAGCCACTTCTTTTTTACTCTCGAAAGCCCGCTGCAATTCGACTGCAAAGTAGCATAGCGACTGACTGCTCGCACGAACAATTCACATTACTTCCCGATGCAACTGTCATGCCAGCTAGTCTCGACACCACGTAATCTTTCCTCCATTCTCGACCCTGTGGCTGCCAATATCATCACGCTCGTGTTATCGGCACCAAATCGCTAACTCCCTGTTTCGTAATTACAGTGAAACGAAGCCGGTCGAGCCGGGGAGAGCTCGGAGTCGACGTGAATACGGTGTGCTTCGACGCCGGCGCGAACGAGCGACGCCGGGGGACGACGCCCGGACCTCGGGACGTGTATTGCTAATCTAAATGTGCGGGAACTGTGAACACGTGTCGAGTGCATTACTGCAAAGACAACTACTAAGCATACGACTAACACTGTATAGTTGTAAACATAATACTAACAGAGCAAAACTACGAAAAAAGCAAATTACCATTTGTACATAAGCCGACGATGAAAATGAGAACAAATGATGAAGACGGGGACATCTATCACTGTGTATATGTATATATATATTATATATATTATTATATATGCGACGGTGTACTCGCGTTGATATATAAGACATATATATAAGCGTATATTATATATATTATTATATATATGACGGTGCATTTGTGTTGACGAATTGACGGTATATATTGATATATATAGTATATACGTATGGCATACACACGCGAAGTGCAACGCGAATTCCGTTCGCTTTTCCTTTGCGTTTCATTTTTTTTTTTTTTTTTTTTTTTTGTTATGGAGAAACCGTGTCTTGACGGGAGCGAGAACGTGTGCAAATAAGTTCGCGCGCTTGTGCCGTAGTGTCGTTATCGCAATGACATCGCATCACCTTCATGCGCAAACAGTCGACTGTAAATATACAATGTACAATGTAACATACTGTCCTACGCAATGACACACGCATCGCAACTTTCATCGTCTTTTGATATCATTTCGTTCCGTTTTCGTGCCGGGGTTCGGCACACGCTGAAATGCTTACATGTATACGTGCATACGCAGACACCTACACATGTACACACCCACACACCGACACAGCATCCCGTTTCGGTTGCAACACCTGCAGAGACAGTCGCGACTTTTCGATTCTTTCGACTATTTTTTCGTCTGCGAACATTACGCACTGGACTCGGCCCCGGTTTTTCTGACACACACGTGCATACATGTCACACACACACACACATGACACACGCACCTCTCCTCGTGTCAACAAAGATCAGTTGTTGAAACTGAGACGAAAATACGAGCAGATCGGGAAAGGCCGTGTTGCGTCGACGAATTTTATTTGATTTGTATTAATTTTTTTATTTTTTTATTTTTGAATCGCCGAGTCACCGAGATGGACGCATGCGACCTAGCTTTTACGGTGAGGATACTTTTTAAACGAAGAAAGAAACGAAGAAGAAACGACTCTTGTTCTATCCTGATGATATCTATGTAAAAATACGAATAAATTTGTGAAATTTGATTATGAATTATGTTTCTGTGTGACTCAACTTTCGGGAGGGGCGCGCGACCGGGGTCAGATTGGAGTCGAAGGTTTCGGGGGAGTTAAGGGGATGATCGTGACACGGTGACATTTATTTTGGGGACACCGCTGAGTGTTTCAGACGATAGAACGAGGGGGTTCCATGGGAAAGTAGATTTATACTTTGGTAAGCGTATTATGAGGAAACTTTTCGTAGATTGGGGGTTTACATTATTTTATTATATTATGAGTTCTGTCGTTTTTTAAATTAGAATAATCGGAGGGAAAAATGGTCATTGATTTCTGGCAGCTATTGTAAAGTGTCTCTGTAATACGCCTATGTAGTATCATTGCTACGGAAATTTTGAACCAAATGAGGACACTGCGTATCATATGACTAATTCGATTTTACGAACACGAGGGAATTTCGGAATCAATCATTCGGTTTTGTTGTTTCATCAGACGGGAAATAGAAAATTCAATTATAAAAGGGAACATTACCAGGATGAAGTAACGTTACATTATAAATTAGCTGCTAAAGTTCAGATAATACTATTTTCAAACATATACTTTGATATTGTGAGATGGTTTTCTATCAAAACGCTCTGAGAAAGCTGCGTCGTTGTCGCGACAGCTTGTTTTGTAACAATTTGACAGCGATTTTCTGCAAAATGTCGTTTTAAGGAGTAACAGTAAGACGAGCGCGGTTTACGTAAATATAATCGATGCCAATTCCACACATAACGACAAATTAACATCAACTTACAATAATACAACAACAACAATTGAACTTTCTCAAAAAAGTAAAAAAACGGCGGTTGTATAAAACACAATATACGTAAAATAAAATGAAATAAAACTTCTTTTACCCGCTATCGCCACAACAACCCGCTCTTCTCACCATGCAATACAGCAAATTAGTGATACTTTTCACGGTGATATATTCAACTTACTTTTTTGTTACTTTCAACAAGCAATGTGACACGCTGTCTACCTATACCTATATACATACAAAAACATACAAAAACAAATCTGCTTTTCATTCCAGTCGCAAAATTTCGCTAATCGACATTTCTACCGCATCGTTACTCCCCTTAAAAACGCATACAACTTTCAATCGAGCCAATCCGCATCAAAACTTCTGTCTCTCAATTCGCATTCGCTGCTTCTAGAATTAATCGGAGGACTAAACCCGACTCTTCGCTTTGCCCAACATTAACTTATCCGGGATCATAATCACACGTGCTTGATCTAGCATTTAGGCAGGAACTGGGAGGAAGGTGGGAGCCGCTCTTTTACTCGCGAAAAAGATAAACAGTTCGTAGCGCAGTGAGTGCGAAAACTGTCACAGGAAGTGACGATACGTAAGGTGTGATTTTTCGAAGCGGCGACCAATCACGTAAAATAACGCGAAAGCTGTGAGGGGAGGGATGAGCGAAATTCTTGGCTCGCGCGCGACAAAGTCTAAAGCAGAGTATTCGATCTCAAAGTCTGTTCTTGAACCTTCTAATGCGCGGTTATGCGTAACGTAATATAATGCAACATTCTACCGTGCATCGGCGATACTCATTTTGCGAAACCCATCAACAAGGGACAAACGAAAAATGGCCGAGAGCCGATCAAATATATATACATATACGCAGGTCCGGTTTACGTTGATTTCGAAGTGTTCCTCGAAGACGAGTGAAAATTTTATATGTGACAAAAACACGACGAGAAAGAAGGGCGAGGAGAGAACGTTTGATATTCTCATATCATTCAAATGTGTATATATCGATATCAAGGCGTAATTGTATACATAAAGTGAACTAATTCAAGCATTTGTGATATATAAACATTTGTCTCTTTGTAAGGAACCAGTCTAGGGACTTTTTCTTTTTTCCATTTTTTACTCTTGTTAACAAAAAAAGAAGAAAACCTACCGGAACAAAGACAGACGAGACGTTTCCAATGCGGGTAAAAGGTTACGAAAGTCCTAACAAGCCGTTGCTAAATTTTAATGCTTAACAAAACATACAACTGCATATCCTATGATAAAGTAGATTTTTCATATAAAAACAAAGAAACAAGTAACGATAACGGAAGACCGGAAGTTATTTACATAAGGAGGCGCATTTTTCATTTCACCCTTTTTCTATTTCACTGCATACAAATATATAGATATATAAATATATACATATATATATAATATATTTCTTTACGTACATGTATATATAGATATATTTGCATACGCGCATACACGTACGTGTCTGTTGTACAGGCTGAATCAACGCGATCCAATCGAATTCGCTCGAAATTTCGAATCCACTTTTTTCCTAAAGAGTTTCGCGGTTTTGGTTTCCGGGCGGGAGAGGGCAGTTTGGGAAGAAGATGTCAGAAATGGGACTTTGAATCAGCCTGTATACGTGTGTATATAAAATAACCCACGCATCTCACTTGCAACCTACAGAAACGGAGATTGACCGAAAAAGTACGTCATCTGCTAAATCTTTTTCTAAATAATCTACTCCATTGGATCGTGTAATGATTTTTACGACTCGCACTCCATCGGGCACATCCAATTGAATGTCATGTATACAGGGCACTATAAATACGATGTAAATGTGAGTTATGTGGAGATGTATATTGGACACTGCAAACGCTGCTATTGTATAAAATACATTATTTGTAAATCACTTTGAGATTGCACTATACTTCGTTCAATTCAGCAAAATGGCATCGCAAGAGTTCCAATCAAAGATCGCCTGTCGCTCGTATACGGTTGCACAGTTTCTTTTCGAATTGTTTCGTTGCCGAAAATAAGTTAACGTCGTTTGGTTCTCGTCGGATATATTGCTGCATCATGAGTTTAAAATGTATAAAAAAATTAGGAGTTTTGCAAGTAATTTTATTTCAATTTGTGATTTTGCAAGTTCATTTCATTCGTAACTATATCAGTGAAAAACATTATTTAATATTAAAAGATATTTTTTTAATTTTTCTACAATATTTAAAAAATATTATTTAAATAAATTTAAAAAATGTTTTTTACAATATTTTAAAGTATTCACTGATAGGGAATGAGTTCAGGTCTTAGACATGGCAAAATTGAGATTAGTTTTTTCTTCTGCAATCTTCTTTCAATTTATCTGTACATCCTTTTTCTTTCATCTATTTTTTGGCTCTCCCTGCAAAATTTTAAATACTTACAGCAAATGTTAACTGAAAAATAACTTTTTTCGGTCAAAAGTTCAAAAATTGTATCCTCCAAAAACGTCTCCGACTCCGTTGATTTCAACCCTTGTAATGCCGATTTGTACATAGGCATGCTCAATTCTAGGCCGGTAAAAGGAATCAATGTAAACGCATTAACATACGCATACACGTACGGTGGTCTTGTACACGTTACCATAAACTATAACAAACTATCGAACGAATTAATTAATATTCGACTTTGTACCTATATACTATATATAATATAAAAGAAAAATTACCTTTTGAAAGAACCAGCTTATAACGACACTAAGACGATTGTACATTTCGGCAAAGTAGCGGACGTGACGTGACGCTGTGCGTGCTCCGGCGACGAACTTGCGAGAATTCAGTGCGACGCTCGGACGCGGCTCGGCCCTCGCACCGATTTCGATCTCATTTTCGCGATCCCGTTGCGCTACGTTCGATTCTAACAATAACTATTGTAATGCCAACCCTAACATTAACGACTCTCACCGAGAAACCAACACTGTCATCGAAAATTTAACACATAAGCAAAAAGTGTTGCAAATTGCCGAGCGATGTCGCCGGCCGATCCGCAACCGAGCGCCGTTCGAGCTGCTTTCTGTCCCGAGTCTGATGTGCAACGGTACGCGTGCGAGAAAACCAGAGCGGACCAACAAATCATTTAAAAATAAAAACGCAAAAATCTCGCCGCGGCGAATAAAATAAAAAAGGAAAATATACTTGTTTCCATTCGATTGAGCATTTCTTTTCGGCGAAGGCACCGTTTTGTTCGTCCGACGAAACCGACTACCCTCCTACGTAGACCCGAAGACTTTTGTCCGCGAACGCGCTCTCAGACAAGTGTCTTAAGCGAGATGCCAAATGCCCAAAGTTGCGCCGCGAGAACGGAGCGCGGATCCAGTCATTTTGTACGCCTGCGACCATCCGTCGGTCGACTTTTCTCGCAAGTGTGCTCGCGATACCGAGTGTGAGAGTGTGCGGACGTTTTGCATCTTCTTATTTGCCGTTGTCGATGGAAGCGAGAGAGTGAGAGTGAGAGAGAGGGAGAGAGCGAGAGAACAAGGTGAAACACGAGAGGTGACGGTTCGCGGGGAGGCGATTTTCGCGATCGTATTTCAATTTATTTTTAGTCATTTCATACTTTGAAAATTATCGTCACAATGTTTTGTTTCAGTTTATGATTTAATAATTTGTATAATTTGATTTTTTGTAAAATTTGATAATTTGTAAAATTTGATATCTGAAAGAAGGTCATTTGGTTGAGTCTGAGTTGTTAAATTCTGAGGTTGTTTTCAAGTGGATTTTTTCAAAAGTATTTTTTGTAAGTATTATTCATCGATTGGATCGGAGAATCCCCTCCCCGGACTTGCTCGGTCTAAGTACTCGAGGCGGGACGTTTCTATGATATTTGTATATAAAAGTAATTCTTGTATCAAGGTTATAAGATAGATTTTTAGGGAGGATTTGCGACAGCGGCGTGTGTGGCGATTCAAATAAAGCGTTAGTGACTGTATCCAGTATAATCTATCAGCAAAAGATATCCCAAAGCCAGAGATGGCGTGTGACAATAAAGTGATTCAATGATATGATTGTCCTTGAAACCTCTTTTCTTATTATTTCATACGCGAGGAAAACGTGAAACTGGTGTACCAAATTTGCATATTTCTTTGTTTCTTAATTTGTTTTTATGTTGGAAGTAAGATACTATTAAATTCTGAAGATGAAGTCAGCAAACATCGGTAGAATATCTGAATACACGCGAAATCCGAGTTCATTAAATACTCCAAGATGTCACAGTAACAAAATTTGCAGCAAAGTCTAACGGGACGTCCGTAATGGTTCGAGATAATCAAACTGATATAAACTTAATTACGTGAAAATTCGCTGTCCATTGTACCTTTTTGGGTAAAAAGAATGGTTAGGTAATTTACAAAATTACCTAGTGAGAGAGAGTTCTTTAATTTCGTTGCCACGAAACTATTTAATTAAGGAAATGTTCATCTTGGAAAATAATCTTATTAATGTAAATTTATCTTTTATTGTTTAAAGCAGTTTGAAATGCAATAAAATATTTATTTAAGAACAGTTTTTGTGGTAAAATTATTTATTCCCACCTTTTTTAAACTGTTCTATCAGCTGAAATGTCCAAACATTCAGCGAACTGAAAATGACAGCATGGTGATTTATCGTAGTAAGCACTAATTTCATTACAGGGATAATTATTATTAATGTCAAATTACGTTTGACAGCTTTTCGCTTTTCTTATATTTTTTGTTAGTCAGTTAAAATCAAATGAAAGCGTTACTTAACGCGTATCAAAATGTCATCAATTACGTTACAAAACGAACAGAATTAGGAGTTAACTGGAATAGTGGTATGCCAGTTTATTAAATGGTTTCGCCTTTTTTGTCGCAAAGGACAAAAGATACGTGGAAATATGTGTCGAATCAAAAGCCGACCGTTTCGATTCCAGACTGGTTCGGAAAAATTCAAGACACTTTTCAACAAGGCGTTTCGTGTCATTAAAAACTGGTTTTCTTCAATTCACTGGATATATTAGAAAGTGTCAGTTTATTACCAAAAATAGTATTAAAAATAGTGTATTTTCAGTTAATTTAACAAATAAGATCAGAATTTAATAAACACATTTCTACACAAACGTTTCAAAACTTTTTTTGGCTAAATTTTAATTAAATTGCCTTATCATTATTATTTATCGTTACACAATTGGTGATTGATAATAATTAACCGATCGCAAATGTAGCATTACTCGACAGCGAAATAAAGTAATTAATAACTTCCGATAGCTGTCCATTTTTTCGTCGAATTGATGATTGGACATAAATTTCCGAGCGACTTTCTAGGTCTAAACGATCCATTTTTCACGATCAACTTTATAGCGACCAAGAGCTAACCATCAAGTGTAAAAGTGACAAATTAAGTAATGCTAACAACCGGGAATAAATTATCCGCAAAAACCTGCAATCTTGTATCGCAGTAATGTGTAATTATTTTGTAAACGGAACGCGTAAATTTCGATGAAAAAGTCTGCGCTTGTTGAACGCAATGCTACACCTTTATGCCGATTGATCGAAAGGAACAATAATTACTTTTGTTTCGCAAAAAAATTTATGTGTTACCATTCTAGTTACTGTTACCCTCAAACCTTTGAAAATAGTTCGTTATTTGAACGTTAAGTTTTTATTCAAAGAACTAAATAAAAACACCAGCCTCTCAAATTATCCTAAAACACTTGTTTCGAAATTTACTACTCTTACAAAAATCGTCTACATTAGACAGACCCTTGTCTAATCTAGAGATTTTTCGTCGGTTATACACAACATACTGTCTTTATAAATAAAATTGTCTTTTTTCTTTTTTTAATAAAATTGTCACTTGAAACTATTTTTTGTATTTTTCTAAGTGCAAAAATCCCAAACATGATACACTCATATATACAATTTAATTCATATTAAAAATTGCAATAATGCAATAACAATCACCGTTTGTTATTGCAAAATCCAATTTTTACTAACACAATGTCGCACATTGTTGGTAAAAATTAGAATGGAAATCTTGGGCAACAAGCAATAATAAAAGTTGAACTTCTTTCATTTGTTTAAAAAAACGTGCAATGAACACCTCCGATGGCTCTTGTTTCAGACAATCCGAGTCAGAGAAAGTGCAATATTATGTTACTTTGAATAAACTCGTTAGGTCATTCGAACCAAAAGTTGAATTCTCGCAGTATCGCTTGACAAGACAAATTGCAAAATCCGACGATAAATTGGCCGTCGCGCGAAATCCAGCCGCAAGATCAAAGCCGCGCCGAAAACACGCGAATTGAGTGGCCGCCGAAGAAAGCGAGACATTTTGTTCCGCACGCGCATTATTTCGCGCGTTCCGCGGCAATTTGTAACATTGAACTAACGTAAACGCCGCTTACGTAATGCGCGGCGGTCGGGCGTTCACATTCAACACCTTTTATGCGTATCGCATTGCTCTGCGCGCGAAAGCCGCAAACACAATGAGGTTTATCGCGCGAATCGTAGGCACGCGGCGCTCGATCGCGATTGGAAAAATTCGGCGGATCGTCGATTAGCGCGCGATTAATTAGCAAACGGGCCGCAGCGAGATGATAATCGCGACGGTTTTCTGCGGATGGTAAAAATGGAATACAATGGGAGATAGATTTGCGTAATTAATAATAAAGGAAAGTTGGATTTAATGAATCATAAAAATACTAGTTCTCACATAAACAGAGGAATATCCTGGTGAGTTTTTTAATTAATGGAAAACGGTTAAGGTGATGTTCAATTTCTGCTTCCATGGAGTTAATGTTTTTGTTTTGTTAATTAAAATAGTATGAACAATTTCATCGTAAATCGACCATAGCGACATTCTGCACTTCTGGGAGAATATGTCTGGCTAACAGTTCATCATTTTTTCACACATTTCAAGAATTGATGATTTTTCGATGTTTTCCATTTTCAATGAGGCTAAAGTAATGGGAAATCATTAATATAAATAAAATATAAATAAAATTACTTAATCACAAATTACTTTATAACTAAGAAAAAATGAAATATTTCAAAAATAAATTGTCATATTTCGGCAGAGATCGAATTTCTCCGAATTTCATTATTTCAAATGCTGAATTTGTAGAGAGTAATGTAGATGTAAAGATGCTATTACTTCCAAAAACGAAATTCGATAGAATTAAAAGTGTTTATCTATTTTTTTTCTATAAAAAGTACATGCACAAACTCAAGTATTGAAATATTACATTGAGCACCAAGGGCGGAAAGTGAGTACTTTCCGTGCACGCGATAGGAAAAATAAATATTGTTATGTTTAAATAGTATGAAAATACGGTTTTATAATATCTCAAGGCTTAATTAAAAACGTTATAATAATAATTAGAAAAATACTTTCATAAAATGCGATAATTTATCATATGTTTTACTGTGCCTCTTTCCCCTCAAGAGGCAATACCTCAAGAATTAATATCCGTAATGGGAAACTGTTTATTAACTTTGTCGTGTTCAAGATGAATGCGAATCGGCCGGAACTTTATGGATTTTTAAAGGCGCGAACCGCGCGATGATTAAGACGTTGCGCAACGTCGTGTTGCAGTCGACAAGGTGAATTAATGGTTGTGCGCCGATCCAGTTATGCCATACGTCACGCACTTTTACGAACATACATAATGTTAGGCGCAGAGTGCATTGCCAGTAATGACATGGAAAACTCGGTTTTCCAGGGATAATCGTCGCGGGGTTAATTAATTAATATGTAATGGAGCCGTGACGTTAACCTTGCTAAACTAATGGGAAATTTTGCGGTTCGCAATGAACATAGCAATTATCTGAGTGAACAATGGCGTGGCAAATTTAGTAGGTGATTATTTCCGTGAAACGTGCATTTATTCAAATTTTATTGCGCGGTGCTTTGAAAAATTGAAATATTGAAGATTTGGGAATTGTAGACAAGATCGATGCGATTGCGTGGAATGAAAGCAGTGTTTGTTTCCGCGACGAGGAATTAATGCGGAAAATGTTTATTCGGAGGCAAATCATGCGATTTGAATAATACAAACATTGTCTTGCAAAGCGATTCGAGAAAGTTGTGAATAATTCATTTTTTGCCAAGTGACATGTAATTGCGTGAAATCTTATGCGCGAGATTATGGTGATTTTTAGTGATTCGCCGCAAAAATTCGCATTCTCAGGTCACGACCGAGTTCGAGTCACCTAAGTGCGCGGTTAGGCTCGATTTCAGCGCAATTACAACAACTGCTTCAAATTTTTCATAAATCTCTTAAAGTGGGTTAGCGCACTTTTATAAATGCAGAATCTGTTTTTGTTAGCCGTTTTAAAGCGCGTTTTTTTAATTGTCGTAAATCACTGCAAGTGCAATTTCTTATTCTAGATTATTTCATAATCTGATTTCTTTGTTTTGTAATTTCGTTACGATTCTCTGCTTTAAAATTTAAATCGTTACATTCCTACAATTTTAATTACTATTATTAAATTGATTCTGAAATGTTTCATTTCATTAAAATAATTAGAAGCACGTTGAACAACGTTGACTATTATTCATGATAATGACACTGACTCGTTATTTATTCAAATCAGATTGTTTTTAATCGGCGATGAAGGTCGCATAACCGAGATCGTCAAATAACTTCCATTGCTCTATATATCGAAGACCAGCGACCCTTTAACAACCGATAAATCAGTTGTTGTTTATTGAAAACTAGCCACAGTGCCGATAAGAAATTACACACGCGACTGAATACGTCGACATCGTATTCTGTCAGTAAACACACAGAGTAGCTATAAATTTTCAAAGCTAATGTCAACAGCGAAATAAGGTTCAACGTACCACTTACAAAAAAGTTTTTCCTTTTTTTTTTTACATTCTCAAAAATGGAATTCCAAATCAATTTTCTCCGACCACCTTTCAGATATTTTCTACACAAATCAATTAGTTGCCATTATTGAAAATCGTCAACGTCTCAAAATCGCAATCGCCGATAAATCAATCCCATCTATGGAAATCATATTAACTCCGATCGTAATTCATCCTACTATGTGACGTAGAAAGTATTTAGCATACAAATAATTAATTCATGCATAGTAATTTCTAATTGCATAAGAGCTTTTACCGCGCGAAATTACCCTTTATCGTAAACTTTTATCGTCGGAAAATAACCGGAAATCCAACTCAGCTCTAAATGCTTCACAATTCTGATTTACGATCGAGTTTCGAGCCGGGAAATCGTGGACCGAAAACCATTTCTCTCGCGGTTTTGTTTATGCGACAATAAACGCAATATTCATATTCTAAATAGCTCCTCAGTTTCACTCGCTCACTGTTATACCGTAGAAACGACTCTACATCGATTTATCTCGACGACGTCAAACGTAATCTGCTCATTAACACCATACCGATCGTTCCTAGATCCCACATTAGGCATCCCATGCAGATCGATCTGGACTTGCGAAATCGGTCGGCAAAAAACTATTTATATAACCAGCACAATACAGTCCTGCTTTGAGTTTACGAAACCCCACCATGAAATGCCGGACACACTTTCCCATAGGGCACCTTAAGTGCGAGCGAATTCCGACCGATTTTTTCGTTTCGAGTCATTATGCGATTTTTCCGATTCCATTTGGCCGAGTTGAAAGGAGCGCGGGACTCGATCCATTTTTCTCCGGTCTGACCGAAAACAATGAGATAAAATCGGCTCGACAATGCCAGCCGACAAAAGAGTCGGAGATCGGTGATTCCTGCGACTTTCCAATCAGTTTCCCGATCAAGGCCAATTGCGAGTGAGCGCGAAAACCGTCATCAAAATTAGAGTGTGGAAAAAGGAACGGCATGGGGAACGGGAGTGACAGAAAACCGGGATCTGAAATCTGTTCGGGCGGTCGGCGACTGGAGTTTTGGGATAGTTCGGACGGATAGTTTGCGCGGAAAATGAGAGATTAGTTTGCGGCTGCTTTCTCTGCGAGGTTGCAGTACTCGCGAGGGAATGCCGCGCATTGCATTATGACGTGTGCGTTTGTAGCTGTCGCGGCTGATTAGAATTCTGTAATTTATTGTATACGATGGGTTGGAGCGAGTGAGGCAGGCGCGATTTAATTTCTTAATTATCAAGTTAGAAGTGCCATTTGTCGAGATGTCACTTCTAATCATTTGGCGAGGTTTGGGAGAGTGTGAACAATTGTCGAAAAATAATCTGAATTTGAGAGAATATTTTCGTATATTTTTTTACTATGAACATAAAGTAGTGAGATATTTTGTATCGATTTAAGGTAGCATTTTTATTCTTTTCATACTTTTTTAGAATATTTTTATTTTTATTTAATATATGATCAATGCTAAAGTTAGAAAAAATCAAAACATGTGACATTTTCAACATATAATTAAATTTATTAGAACAGTTTAACATTTAATGAAGCAATTTCCGGACAAGTTATTTGATTTTTTTAAAATATTTACTTAACTTAAAATTAAAAATACTTCAATTACTAATCAGAACAAGTTTCATTAGTGCATGCGATATTTTACACAAATTTTATTCTTACTACCTTACATTTCGTATGTTTTTTTCGAACTCAAATCCAAATGTTTACGCCAAATAAAGCAACGCTTTATATCAGGAATCATTATTGAAATATCCAGTAAATTCGAATCCGTATTATAATTCCTTATAATGCCCCGCATTAATTGGCCGGCCTTTCGTAATTAAAATTCTTATCCTTGATAACAGCATTGCATCATTGATTCGCGGCGAATTGCAGGAAACGCGCGGTGCTCGTTCCCAGCTGACTCGTGACATGGGAGAACGGAAATTGGCAAGCGGTTCTACCATTTGACGAAAAAGTTCGTGTGAACTTGATTTTGAGCATTTCATTAATGTTCGCAACTGACGCAAAACTGTTTCGACAGGCATGAAACCGGCTCACAATGACCGGAGGTGTATGCGATATCTGATTTAAGGTTCCGCTTTTTGGACCCTCAAGGCTCCTCACAGAAAAAAATGCTGTGACAAATCCGGTCCAAATAACTAGTTTCCTCGTAACCACATTTTATGAAAAGGTGATTTCCGTTTTAAAAAGTTCTACAAAGATAGACTAGTCACTTTTTGCTGCAATAATCATTTTTCATGGTACAGCCAAATTTTTAAATTGCGAAAAAAATCTGTTTTTTATTGAAGTATAAAATAAATTGTTATTTTATACTCATCTTATAAAAAGATTATTTTATAAAGGGTATAAAATAAAATAAAGTATTTAATACTGTTAGTCTGCAAAAAAGCTTCCCATTTCGTGACCTATTTTTTTTCAAGAATAGAAAAAGAAACAAGTATCTTTTGATCGCTCGAAATAGAAAATCATGTGAGTTATGCAGAGACGCTTTGAAAGTACCATTGACACAGACAATGACATTACATTGTCAGAAAAGACCGATCCAGCTCACAAGATCAAGTCGTACACGTGCAAATCGCGCATTTTGTAACGTAATTTGCTCCTGCCACCTAATTATTTCGACACACTTTCACATGTTTAGCTGCCACACGATTATCAATAATAATGCTAGACATTTCACAACATTTTGATGGCTCCGTGCTGGCTCCGCTGGGTAATTACATAATTGAAACAAACGTGGAAATACCGGACCTGGAATTGTTGCGGACCGATATCCATTATTCAGCGACCGCCTCCCGCAGTGACTTGGCAGATCAGCGAAAAATTCTTTGACATTTTGATTCTGTGAAACAATATACGTAGGTTGTAATCATGTTGTCTACATTTGATATACAAATTTCTCCATTACAAAAAGAAAACAAAATGTGAATATGGCCCATGACTTTGATTGAAAAGAAATGTGCACTTGAAAGATTGCATTAATTCTATATCTGTTTTGTCGGATATCAGTTGAAAATGTTTTTGATCTTTTAAAATGCATTTTACAAACACGACAATTAAATATTTATTTTGCAATAAATTGAATAAGAACGAAATAATTTAAACATTATTTCAACCACGAATTTAAAAATAAACATAACTTCAGAATATGAATATTTTCAAGGCGAATCGTTTCAGTATACTACTCTTATCAGGTTCATTAAACGTTATTAATATTATTGACTTCATATTGAGTATGTTATTTTAAAGATTATTTTATATATTATAATCGTTACGTCATAGTCTTATATCGGTCCAACTGACACGTGTTTCCCGAACTAACACGCGTCGTTACAATTGAGTTATGAAAAGTGACGTAATGTTTGTAAGAAATACATTTTAATAAGTTATTAAAAACCGAAAGACGCCGACACTTGTGCAAGCAACCAACCGATCGTGCAAAAAATAGCCATTCAGCGACTTTCGACAATTTTACCAATTTCTCAAAATTTGCGCTGATCTAAAAATTTCTTTCTTTCATCTAACCTCATCTAACAATCGAAATCGAAAAAATGCATCGAAATATCTTAATTACACGGGGAAAAAAGTATATTAAATTGTCAAATTATATACTTTTAAAATATAATAATATAGAAAAAGAGGACTATATGTAAGTCAAAAGAAAGTTTCAAATATAGTACTTGAAAAAAATGTTTAATAAAAATGTGAACAGCTCTAACATATATATATGAAAAGCATAAATCGGTTACCTGTTTACCGATTTATGAGACTGCAAATAATTTGTCTCCCAATTTCTTCATTTCTTATCAATTTCGTCGTCTTGTAACCGATCGAATTCTGCGATTTCGCGTTGTCGGAATCACGTCCGATTCGCTGTGTCGCAGAAGTTTTCCGGGTTTCGGATCGATCTCGTACGTGATTTCGGTCCTTCGTGGCGGTCGAAATTACGCTAGATCGGTTTTTGTTTCGCCGCGGATTGTGGGAGTGTCCGACCTTTCCAAGCGGTAAGGATGAATAAAACGGCTTAGTGTGAATGTAAGGCATTCGTGCAATAAGCCGGCCGTTGATATTGCACCGTTGTCTCCTGTCTCCTCGAGGTTCACAAGAGAGACGTTCGAAGTCCAGGCAGAAACCGCGCGGGCTTGCGGAGAATCGGTTTAGTGATACTTGGTGCACGCTGGTGAACGCATTTAAATATCGGGACATTGCTCGTTTCGTGTTCGATCAGTGCGCGGGTCTGTGCGCTGCCGATTCATCATTCGTCGGGATCGAGTCGATCAGATCGCTGATCGACGATTCGCTGATTTGTCATGAGGTATTTTGGTGTTTTTAAGGCGGTGATTTAGTGAACGCTTGTTTTCAAGTTTTTGAAATTCGGTTGGTTAATTTTTTAGGAGGTTTTGCGAGGGATGGTGTTGTGGCAATTTTGTGATGTGAGATATTTTATTTTAACGACGATTTATCGTTGAATACTTTAAGAGTTTAATGATTTTTTATGTTTGAATTAAAAAAGTGATTTTAAGAATGGCACTTTTTGGGGTGTCAAAAAGAATGACGTGGCAGATTGGAATGAAATTTTTTTTTAAATAATTTTTATAAAGAATATAGGTATCTTTTTAGGAGATACAATTTCTATAGGAAATGTATTATGTAAACAATTGGATTTCTTTATAGCTTCACTTACAATTGCAAAAAGCTTGTTAATCATTTATCAGACATTTTGTATGTAAATATTTGTCCATGTCGTATTTTATTAAATAGTTTTTACTCAGATATTTTAGATTTATTTAAACAATTTAACATCTGTTTTTTGCATAACTATTTTTTCGAACAAATTAGTGAAGCGAGTTGAGATCTTTGTATTCTCATTTAGAGAATTTCTCTGCAAAAGATTACGATGGAATTTTAAGACACTTTTAACAAAGTGTCTTAAAATTAGACACTTTGTTAAACAGACAGAAACACCTAGTTTTTACAAAACATTATTTGTTCTTTAACAATTTTATCGAACTCATATCTGGCAGTTATCAACAAGTTTATTGCGAATTTTCACTAAGCGTTTGTGTACTATCAGTTATCTCACAGGCTCAGTTCAACACTTTCATCGAAGTGGGTGCATAAAAAATACTGCCTGACTAGATCGGGCAGGCATGGTTGAGGAATGTTTATTACACTCCGCCAAAGTGCAACAGAATCTGTAACTAGATTAAACAAATGTATCTAATTTGGCGAAACATCTACCAGTTTTTGTTATACTTTTCTCTGTAAAGGGAAAAAATTCTCCATAGATTCTCCTTATCTAACATCTGTTTAAAAAATTTCGTTTGTGCAATACTTACGAGAAAACACTTTCGTACTTTCGTTGCCAAATGAAATTAGAAAAATCATTCGAAACGAAAGAAAAAACTAGGAAAAACTACGTGATACGACATATCACATAAATTATTTGCTTCCAGCAGATGTTTTTTTTTGCTTTTTTTGTCAGTCTTAAGGTAACTGCTATTTATCTTTTTTCACAATGTTTAATTTGTTTGCACCTATCGGAAATTGCTATTGATATATATGACAAGTAGAATTTTATACGATCGATGTGATTTGTGTACATTCACTATTTTCCATTCTTATAGACAAAAAACGTTAATCGTCACTTGTTTATAATAATAAAAAAAACTTGTTTATAAATGCCTAATAAAATTAACAAGTTGTTTTCGAATCATTAATTTAAAGATAGTAACGATCGCTGCACGATCTTAATTACCCGATAATTCTAGATCCCGGACTGACCCCTGGCCATTGTCACGCGGCCCTACGAATAACGAGATGGGAGAAAGCCCGTGACTTTGTATGCACATGCGCGTCTAATGAGTGGGCACACACCAGATGTCTATCATTAATAGACCGTTGCAAAATGAAATTCAGATCATTACCCACTCGAGATTTGTGCTCCGGACATCACGCCAGCGGGATTAATACCGATGATTGAACGTCGTAAGGGGAAATTAACGAGACACTCGGTGTAATCATATTTACGATTTTCGCACAACCTGTTATTACGCGCGAGTTCTCCGTCTTGACATTTGTATTACGATTCTTGACGTGACAGTACTTCCTCTTCTTTCATCCTCAATGTATACTCATTTTTTATAAAAAGATTTTGTAAAAGCAACATTTTATGGAAACAAGTTAGTCTCCAAATAATTAGACAATTAAAAAGTTCGAGAATAATAAGTATCCTAAATAAGGAATATATTTTCTTAAAGCAGTTCTTACACTGAGGGCAGCAATTTTAGGGGGCCAAGCAAAAAATTACTATATTATTGAAATGATAACTTATTTTACTATCCAAATATTTTTTAATGTTAATTAGTATAAATAAATAAAAACTTGGTTACACATTTTTTAGTTGTTTATTATAAACTTGAACATATAATCATTTATTTAAATTTAAACCATGTTCATGTCAGATATCTTTGTTTCAAAGAAATCTGTAAATTCTTCTCATATAACATTCGATCAACGATTTATATCGTAAACTATTGAATTGCATTTAAATAAACGCCCTTAACAAATGCAATTTTATATTTCATTTAACTCAATCTTAAAACTCTGACATTTCAGTAATTAATTTCTCGAAGAAGTGACGGTAAAATCGTTCTTAAAATTCTGGCTAATAAAAGTAATCAACGTGTACTTTACATTTACAAAACTTATATATTCAAAGTTTAATCTTTATTTTAACTTTATTATAATTATTGATAATTTATTCCTATTGTTCGTGTAAAGAAAAAAGAAATGCAACATTGGCGGAAATAACACGGAAAGTTGGGTCGGTTGACACTTGACTAGAACTTTTTACACATGGTTTGATCACGTAATGTATGCATCGGTTTGCCAACCGAACGGCCGGCCGAGAAATCGGGCAGCGTCTGGGATCGCAGTTACACGTAATGAACCGCAGATAGCATTGTTCCGCGACGCTTTTGAATAAATTTAGATCGGCGAAAAGGCATTTTCCGTGTCGCGGTGTGTTCGGTCGCGAGTTGCCGGCGAGGCGCCGAGTTTCACTTTTTAATGGCTTCTCGTAATCCGAAATGGAAATTCGTGACACTAGGCGCACTAATGCGGATTAATGAAAAACCAATTACTTGACTTTTTCGTAATATCAAACCGAGCCTTAGAGTTCGTGGACAAAAAACCCAGTTAAGGCTAATGGTAACCTGGACTCGGTTCATGTAAATATGGGATACCATGGGATACTCGTTAAACAGGATTTTTATAGTAAAAAAAGTAATTGATCTTGATTCTTCGAAATGTTTTACTTTATCGTTTTTTGCGAGTAGTTTAATAGCAATAGATAGAAGTTAAATTTTGATTTATTAGAAGTGGGATATATACGCTGTCATTAAGAAATAAGGAGTAATAAGGAAAAAATAATTAGTACATTTATTGTGTGAATTTGATGAAATTGAAAAAGTTTAATTGTTGGGATTAAGAATTGGTAAAAATTCGCGTATTGATAGGAGATACGACGTGAGATATGGAATATAATGTAAACATATTTTTAAATTTGACAGGTGCTTCGACAGATCGTACACGTGTTTAATTTTTTTTTGTATGAACACTTTGGTAATTATTTTGTTCAAGTTTTGACTAACACCTTATCCCTTTAAAAAATCCTAGAAAATGTTGTGAATCCTATGTCTACCATATGTTTTGAGAGATATAAAAAAATAATCTAGATCTCAATAGTCTTTTTATACATATTATGCAATAGCCTTGTTATGATACTCTAATTGTTAATGTTTATTTAACCACTTACATCGTTAAATTTATTTTCATTAATCATACATCGTTGAACATGTTTATATAACATTTTAGTTATACGATGCTAGCGGCAAATGTTGTAAATTTTTTATGTAAACATTTTTATATAAATTATCAAATTATACACAAAACATTTTAAGAATACATTATCCGATATTCTTTTTATAATCCAATACTTCTTATTCAAACCTTTCGTTGGTTTTGTAAATTAATAATTTCGCGATACAAATGTACCGATCCGTATCAGTGACCGCGTTTGTATATTATTTGCCTTGTTCTTTCCAATAATGCTGTCATAAAAATGTTCTAACAAACAATACTTACTCGGTAAACCACATTGTCCGATAATCGGTCAAATGTAGCCGAGTGGACTTGAGTCAGTTTTGTCAATAATTGGATGGTTCTATGTCCGCATTTTTGGGTAATATTTGATCAATATCCTGGGGTAACTTTAATTTTCAATAATTGGGCAATATTTGCCCAAAGCATGGAAGACTTATAGAAGTTATAATAACGTACCACAATTTGTCAATTATTGTCAATTATTCAATTTCATCAAATTCACACAATAAATGTACTAATTATTTTTTCCTTATTACTCCTTATTCAATCAATCTGGTTTGAAACATTTTGAATAAGGTCCAATTATTTGTCAGTTTTTGGCCTATGAGTTAGAATTGTCGTAATTATTTTCTACGGGTATATAAAACGGAGGAATTAATTAGCTGATGAAGTTAAACTAACATTAAAATAGGTTGCCTCTATGACAATGTTTCATGTTATCAAAAATATGTTCCTACTAAACGCAAGAAAGTGATGCTCGAGAGGTTTGAACCCAGTTATTTCGTTACATGACTAATTTATTAATTTCAAATCTCATTATAAAAGAATTCACTTCAGCAGTTTCCTCACAACAGTTTTCTATTTATTACTAAATGATTCCTTATCGTATTGAAAATGATTTTCGTGGTATCCAGAAAGCGGAAAATCACTTTAATATAGTTTATGTACAATCTGTGTTTAGTCCATCGTTGATCGTGCTGTTTTTAGTATCTTTGTTTACCATCGAAATTTATATTCGGAATTCTTTCTCTTGTTAGCTATTAGCTAACAACGCGACCACCAGCGGGTTAAGACGATCTTATCTTTTAGCGGAAATTTCACCGTCTATTTACGTAAACCTCTATATGTAAACCCCGAAAATAATAAGTTGATATCATAACCAAAGAACGCCGGAAAATAATTATTTTAAGGAGTTTTGGTATACAAAAACGAAAAAAAACGGGTTTTACGTGATAAGTATGCGTAATGCGGGTATTTCGATCTCATACATTGGGAATAATGATATTTTCCTCACTATGAGGAAAAGTAAGCCAATTTTTCTGAACTGAAATAACCCTAACAACACAGCTCCCGAAATCGGAGATTCTACGGAAAATCTCCCAGGAAATGTCCGGAGATCTCCCGAAAATCTACGTCTTCCAATTATCTCCGGAGAATCTCCGTAGATTTCCCGGATATGTGCTGTTAGGGAAGGCTACTTAAAGGTTATCAATGCCTTCAACCTCTTTACATCCAATATTTCTCAAATCTCTTCTACTACTTCAAACTTCGATCTTTTCCAGGTATCTCATTCTACTTCTCCTAGCAGCATCGGTATGCTTCCACCAAACATCCGCCCAACAACTGGAACCTCTCGCGCAATGGAACCTGCTGGACTTCGAGTTTCCAGCTAACGACCCCGCCTATGCTGAAAACTTCAGGCCGCTGAACAATGTGCCTACGGGCTTCGGTATTGGATGGAATCGGATCTTCGTTTCCATACCTCGGTTGCGAGAAGGCGTTCCAGCCACCCTGACATACATCGACCGGAACCAGCTGCAAGGTCGGAATCCCAGGCTGAAGGCGTATCCATCCTGGGACTGGCACACCGCTGGCAAGGGCGACTTCAACTGCTCACGAATCATCTCGGTTTATCGGATCCGAGTGGACTCGTGCAACCGGTTGTGGGTGATGGACAGCGGCATCAACACGTCCATCGACAACTTCACCGTCATGTGTCCACCGAAGATGCTGGTCTTCGACTTGCAGACTAACAGACTAGTTCGAAGATACGTCTTCCCGAGACACGTGAGAGAATATTTGATTATGGATGAATTTCGAAAAAGAAAAATTGGATAGTAATGGGTGTAGATGAAATAGGCCGATGGAGAGTAGAATTTAGAAAAATGACTGGAAACTGTGTTTCCAGTAATTTTTGTAAATTCTTCTCGCCAGTTAGAAAATTAAAACGTTGTAACACTTATGAGGTGATTTTCTTAAAGTTCTTGATAACAGAGTTTTTCAGAACTGTTTATAATTTTTGAAACATTTTATTTTGGTAAGAGAGTATTTTAATTGTGGAAAATATCAGATTATTTTCTGAGAAAATTCGGTCAGAATGAAAAACTATTGTTTGATATTATTAATTATTGTAGTTAATTATTGGAGCCATTTCCTGCCATTTGAAAAGTACAATCAAATGTCACCAATCAAATTATAAAGTAATAGCTTGAAAGAGAGATCCATTATTTTTAACAAAATGGTATAGAGATAAATGCGAACAATTTCAAAAATACATTTTGAATTATATAATTACATAATTATTTACCATATTTATTTTCATGTTAAGGTGGTTCATATGTCTATGTTCAAAATAAAACACTGAAATGACATTAATGTTGGGCATTGCTACGATGATTTTCGTGATCAAACCACAACTGTTATCGATAATTTGTTGTCCAGTCTAAATTCCGAATGAGTGATAAAAATTCTTCTAAATTAATTCACTTTGTAGTTTTTTTATATACTTAACAGATAAACGAGATTCTGAATTTCATTTTGGAATATCTAATCTCTTTTCTTTCATCGAAAAGTAAACATTTCTTAACTTTTTGGACGTATATTAATTTCAATTTTTATTTATAATTCTACATGGAATTGAAAAAATATTAACGTTTTATAACTTAAATCTTTTAAATTCTCGAAAGCTGACAAATACCCCTTCAAACATTTGAATTATGATTTTATCAATAACTTTATTTTATTTTTTGTATAAGTATTACCTAATCAAAATTTATGTTTTCTGTGAAAATAAAAAATGTATAATGCCGACTGCAAAAACGTATTTGTTTCAGAATTCATAACACCCAATTTTCATTACTTTCACTTTCCAGATGAACCACCTCGACATTATTTTACGTTAGACCGTATATCAGATCATACGTAAGATCTCATAAAACATCTTACAATTGCATTTAAGATAATGTAACATTAGATCTGATGTGAGATCCCGTATAATATTCCATGCACTGAATTATCGAACCAAATATTTTATAACATAAAACAGATACATTAAACATTTTAAACTCCACTAATCTCGTACAAGATCTAACAGTAGATTTCATGTAAGATCACAAATATTCTCCATAAAAATGTTTGTAAATAATTGAGAAAACAAGTCATTTCCTTTGAGAAAGTTGTAATAAGACATAATGTCTCAGCTTCGAACACCAAAATAACGACACAAACGAACGATGAAATCTCTGATTTAAAAAGTATCTAACGGAAGCTTGTTTTCCCAAACTGACGCGACAAACAACATGAAACATTGTCTGTTTACGTCGTAAACGAGAAATTAATTAACGCAACAGCCACATTAATGGTTTAAATTGATTATTTAGACACGGCGGCCAAATAATCTATTCACCAATTTCCATATTGACACATCAACAGCTACGACATGCGACAATGTCTTTGTCTATATAACAGATACCGCCGGACCGGGTAAGTGTAGACATGCACGCACGCACAGTTAATTTAGTTGATTTCATTTGCAACGCGCAGAATCGACTTTATTACTGCAGCGATACCCCTCATTATTTCTGTGGTTTTGAGGAAAAACCAGTTAAGACAAATTTGATTAAGAGCGGAAATTTATATATTTTTATGGATATTTTCATTTGGGAACGTCGAAATGTTGTTATCTGATGTACATTTTGCTCAATTTTGACAAAACATAACCAGTGAAGTGTCATTTTTGAGGAATAACCAGTGAAGTTCCAATTCAAAATACATAGGAAAACTTAAATTTAATTTTGGTAACTTAAACAATTAATTATATTTTACCTTTATTTTGTATCAGAAACGGTGCCCAATAGACATAAAAAAGATTGATATAAAAATGCAAAAGTTTACTTTTGAAACTTTAAATGCAAATATCTCAAAATCACAAAAAACTGACTTAAATGGTTTTTCCTCAAAATCACAGATTTATGACAACATAAAATTCAATTTGAATTAATATCGCAATTACTACTCGATCCAAAAATTGATATTCCTTCAAAGTACAAAAGTAAAATGCTGACAAGAAAAAAAGAAAAAAGACAAAAAATCTTTTCGTTCTATCGATAACATTTGATTGAGTAATTAACCGGATTTTAATTTGACCGCCAACTATGCGATCTCTGATATCGTTTCCTTTTCGTTTAGGAATTATCACATTTGATGCTGGTCGAGAACAAAGTTGGAGGCACCTTCATGCTTCAATGCTTCCCCACCCGGATTTCACAATTTATCAGGTTCATTTATTATTCGATATCTGCAAAATTAGCATCATGACTATTCGCATATTAAGATATTTTTCGACATTTGCTTCTGAATATTTTTCCGAAAATAAGGTTTAAATGTCCATATTATGTGTACTCGTGCTTTAAGTTCCTAAGAATTCCTAAGAAATTATTCAATAATTCCTAAGATTTCGTGGGAAATGTTTTAATTTGAAATGTTTCACACGTTTCCTACAAATCCCTAACAAATTCTTAGGAATTCTTAGGTACTTGAATTCCTAAGAATTTGAGAAAGGAAGTCTAGAAGAATCGATTCTAATAATTTCTGACTAATTACAGATCGGACCCGACATTTTTGAATTCTTCGACGGAATAATTGGCTTCGCCCTATCCGAAAGAACTGGCACTTTGTACTTCCAGCCGCTGGCCACAGACCGCGTTTTCAGCGTGCCAACTTCTGCACTTCGAAGAGGTCCTCTCCAAACCGGAGAATCCCTCCCAGTAACTATGGTCGGTCGCAAATCCAGCCAGGGTCTGGCTCTGGAAATAGACCGAACTTCCGACGCATTGATCTTCACCACTATGACTGAAAATGCCATCGCTATCTGGCAACCAGGAACTAATAACCAAAGGTTAAACGAATTTTAAATTCAATACTATTTTGAGGTTAAAACTGCACAAATTTAAAGTTTACTGAAGAAACAAACTTGTATTAAAAACTGTAAAATAATATGTAATTATTCTTATTTTAATTACGTATTTTAGTTACGTATAATTTCTCAAAACATTTGAACGAATACTTATATTTAAAAAATGTGTAATCATGATGGTTTAAAATGAAAAATTCTACAGTAAATTATTCAACGCCACAATATTAAACGACCAATCACTGAATTTCAGAATAATTGCGCAAGATCCAGAGAGATTACAGTTCGTCGCCGAACTCCGATCAGTTCGAAGAGACAACAACCACATCTGGGCGCTGTCGACACGCTTCCACAAGTTCTTCCTGAATCGAATCGACCCCAGGGATATTAACATCCGACTGCTGCGCATACGACCCGCTCAAGTGACCCCTCGACAACAAATCTTGCCCCACGTGCACCTGTCGCCCCAAGTGCAATACGCGTATTACAACAACACACTGTACGGTTGAGTGCGTCGCAGACAAACGAGGCCACTGCAAAGTCAATTGTGGAGAACATCGTGGATTCCGTGAAAGTGCCACAATTGCGATTCCTAACTACATTTTAGATAGACATAGTTGATTCGATCTTATTAAACATCTGCCTCAAGCCCAAAACCATCTCAGACGTTTAATGAGACAATCTAGAAAGATACGCTTTACAAAGTTTCTGTAAAAACGTTGATAATCAAAAACTCTGGAACGAAAATCCCTTTCAGAAATCTCCCTTCGACCCCAAGGTCATCGCCCCCTTAACTTAAAATTAATTATATTTATGGATTCAATGAGCAATGCCTCTGTGTCTGTTTTATGAAAACGCAAATACTTGTATTCTTCAATATTTACATACACGTATGTAAGGACTGTATATACAATTTTTATATATAAATACAAAAACGTGTGAAAAGCCTCCGACTCTAAGCCCTCTCCTTCTTCTGACTCTTGCTCTTCCTCCGACACTCCTCCTTCTTCGCCTTCCGCTGGTGGCGCATCGTCTTCTCCGTCGCCTCCTCCACCCGCGCCTGATATTCCGTCATCCTCTTGTGCGTCGCCTCCTTCGCCAATTCCTGCTTGCGCGCGTAACTCGTGCGAACCATCTTGATCATCCGCGCAATCTTTTCCTCCTGAGGGTCGCGGATAACGGCGACGCGGCGATCGTCGAACGTCTTCTTGTGCGGGTCCTTCGGCATCCGCAGTTTCGGCTTGTCGCGGTACGGCAGGTTCTTCTGCAGGTTCTTCGGGATCATGAAAGGTTTGAACACCTTCGGGTCCCGCTCGATGGGTTTGTACAGCGAGTCCTGGTTCGGCAGGGCCTTGATGTTCCGCTCGCGCTTTAGTTCGCCGACCGTCCGCATGCCGCGCCACTGCTCCTTCTCGCCGATCGGCATTAGGAGATTGGTCACGGGTGCGTAGAACTTGGGGATTTCGACGCGGTACCAGGTCCGGCAGAAGACGATGTCGCTGTACTGAATCTTGTCCTCGAAGGTGGCGCGGAAGCTGCCCTTCGGGTACTTCTCGCGCATCGTCTCGTTGGAGAGAGCCTTTTTTATCTGGCCGCGAATGCCGGACACAGTTTTGATCTTGGCGCCCTCGAATTTGGCCACTTCGAGGGGCGAGTTGAACATGTCCTTGATGAAGGCGGTCTTCTTGAAGATCTTGATCGGCACGCCGGTGAGCTTCAACTTCTTGACGACTTTGGTGCTCTTGTCCATTTCAACGATGGCGCCTGTGGCAGCTGGAAGAAATGGGGAATTGTTAATAGAGATCTGGTGATTTGTATTTAATGTGATGTGTTTATTTCAACCCATAATTCCCGTAAAGTTTAACTTGCAGATTTCAAAAATATATAGTCGTTTAGAATCTAATTCATATTTAATAAATAAATTCACCGAAACAAAAATTTGTGGAATTTGAATACACAGTTTAAAAAGATACAAATGTGTCCCTAAGTAAATAATATCATTTGTGCACCAGTATTGCCTATCGAATCTCAATTTTTTAATCTAAATATAGGTAAATAAAGGTCCGTACCAATCCTGAATCCAGAATCTCTCGAGTCAACATGCTGCATGGCCAAAACACCAGTTCCTTGGGGTGTAACTGGTCCCCAGAAATGAGCCATACAAGCCATATGTTCCGGAGTGTACTTCAACATTCTGTTTCGCATGTTATCTTCCAGCTTAGAATAAACTGGCATGGTTTGAAAACGCCGCCAACCTACGGAAATGATCAAGGGATCACGGGTTTTCAGAATTTTCCCGTGCCAGCGGTGCTTTTTCAGCCTGGCTTGAACGAAACTGATATTCTCTTCCCCAGGGAGAAGACCTCCGACTACGAGAGGATGCGACGGATCGAAGTTGGTGATCATCTCGCAGGGCACGTTGTCTATTTCGATGCGAACGTACATCCCAGCGCGATAACCCTCGAGTTGAACTCTCATGTCGTCGTCGAGGTTGTCGAATTCTGACTTATTGAGCTGGGCTTGACGCTCAGCTTCTGCCTTCAAGTCATCGTAATACGTCGTTTTCTCCTCGTCGTCGTATTCCGCATCGAACTTCGCTTTCAACTTCTTTTTCTTTTCCATCAGTTTCTGCCTATCGTCCATCTCGTCGGCGTTTAATTCCTTTGGAACCTTATCTTTGTCGTCTTGCTTTCCCTGTGAAGAATTTGTAAATTAGGTTTTGCAGTTATTTTTGGTCGTTCGCTGTTTATTGTAGGATAGTTATGAATAACAAACCTTATTCGTTCCTTCGTGTCTTTCGCCAGTTTCCAGATCCTCAAAATAATCGAAATCCTCATCGTCCATAGCATCCAGTTTCAGCAACTCTTCTGCGTCTTCAGATTCTTTCCACTTTCCAGTGACAAAGTGATCCTTTACGAGAACCTTCAAGTTTTCGTCCAACCAATCCATTGGCGGATCAGAAGAGTAAAACACCGACTCCTCCAAGTTCTTTGTCTCTTTCTCGTGTATTTTTCTTCGATTTTCTTCATTCACTACACGAAAGATGCCTCCAATGGTGTCTTCCTCTTCTTCTTCCTTTTCTTCATCATTTGCCTCGGATTGTTTTTGATCGAAAACACCGTAAACGAGTTTCATCAAGTTCGTTGTATGCTTCTTTCTGCTGAGAAATGCTTCCCTCGCTCGTTCCCATAATTTATCTTTCCATTTCATTCCATCGTCTTCTTCATCTTCATCATCTTCTTCATCACCTTCTTCGTCTTCCATTTCTACATCTTTAGGTTTTTGTTCAACTTTACCATTCTCGGACTCTTCCTCATCTTCACTTTCATTGTCATCTTCATCATCTTCCTTATCTTTTTCTTTGTTACCACCTTCATCGTCATCGTCTAAAAGCAATGAGAAATTTTCATCGTAAGAAGGGTCTTCGTTTTCACTCAGTTCATCATAACTTTCATCATCTTCTGCATCACTCTCATTTTCATCATCCTCAGCCGTTGCTTCGTATTTCTTACTTTTCTCCAGCGAGCTCAAAGCTTCCGAAATTTTAGACTTTATTTCATTATCAACTGATTTTGATGGTGCAGAATAAACTACGGTACCACTGTCTTTAATTTTGCTTTTCTTCTTAACAATTTCTTTCACTCCAAACACATCTGATTCGTCGTCAGAGTTGCTTTTGAAATTAAACACCTTTCTCTTCTTAATAGGTTGACTGTTATTATTATCTGAAACTTTCCTTTTCTTATTAGTTCCGTCATCCTCTTCATTATCATCTTCACTCTCTTCACCATCTTCATCATCGTCGTCCGAAGAGTCACTTTCTTCAGCAACTTTGGTTTTTGGTTTTTCTAAACAAAAGAATTTGGTTATTTAATAAAATTGCAAAACTTGTATAAAAGTATAATTTTCAATACGAAATATTGAAAAATTCCTAAGTATTATATAAAGAATGTTGAATTTCATTACCTTCTGCGTTGACTTTGTCTTCCGCATCCATGTCTTCTTCTTGTGCACCAGATTCATCATTTTCTTCAACACTGACAAGCCCATTATCATTAAACACAACTTTCCTCCTAACTCTCCCAGAATCAACCACATTTTCTACAGAGAACTTTCCCCCAAAACTATCATCGACATCTTGCGTTTTTATTGGAGCGGTATTACTGAATAACTGCAGTTCACTTTGCAACAATTTCTCGTCCAAAGTGCCTTGAGTTTCCAAAAGTGTTGTGACTAAACCTGGATCATCTTCAGATTTATAATGGTGACTTCCACCTAATTCAATGTACACTGCATCTTTGTCGCAAATGATACCACCCACGCCAGAAAATGGTGCATATATGTGACGTTCTTTCTCGATCAAGGCACGCTTTTTCAGCTGATCTGGGAAAGGGCATGGATCCGGAAGAAAACTGACGTCTTTGATCTTTAGGTCGCCACATCCAGGAATATGGATCGATGAAGTTTTGTGCAGAGGTACGCCTCTTACATATCTGAAAATAAAATTTATATATTTTTATTTTAAAGTAGTTTTCTTATGAAGGTCCGTATATTTAGGGTGCGAACTGAATATATGCTAATTAATTTAACATAATAATATTATGTTAAATACATTTAATCATCATTTTTATTAACCTTCTTTAAAATTAAAAATTGTCCAGTAATCCGTCTTCATAGAAGTAAAGATATTTAGCTCTAAATATTTCTCTTTGGTTCAAAAGTATGGATATATCACCACTATATAATTTTTCTCAAGTGTTAGCATTTTAAATATCTCAGCGTTTATCAGCTCAATTATTAAAAATATATATCTTACCCATATACACTAATGTGCCGATCGGTTTTGGAATTTTGTCTCAGCATCTCGGGATCAGTCAGATCCTCAATTCGATCTGCCAATAAGTACGGATGTGACGTTCGCCAAGTAAGTGGTCTGAATTTGATCACGCTGATGAAACGAGACAAATTCTTCATCTCATTCTTCAGATACTCATTATGCAACATTCCAGACAAGTACATCAACTTCGCTCCTGGAAAAACTTCTTTCCAAAACCGTTGCTTGAGAGCCTTTTTGGTTGCTTTTAGCTGCTTCACATTTTTTATCAGATCCAAATGAGTCAGCACTCCCATAACCCGAGGCATTCCATGTACTTGGCAAATGTTCAGAAATTCAAAAAGCTCCATTTCGAATCCAAAAGACGCGTCGATTACCAGCAGCACCAAATCTGCCACTTTGGCGATGTCGATCATACTGTTCAGATCATTTTTGCATTCGATAAACGTGATCCTCTTTTTCTTGCTGGAAATAACTGTGACCGGACCGCAGAGATTCGTCAGTCGCTGTCTTGTATAGCTTTTTATTAAACATTGTATAAGTGTGGTTTTTCCCACTTTTGGGGGACCAACCACTGCAACGAGAATTGGGGGAGGTTCGAGGGGAGTTCTGTCGACCAAAGGAATGTGCTGTTTTTTGGTGGTGATGTCTTCCTTTCGACGGAAACGTCTTTCAGCTTTTATAGCAGAATTGAAGGTGAAAGCTTTTGGGTTCCTCTGCTTGTCGGTGAGTTCCTGCTTATGTTCCTTTTTTGCCTTCTTTTTCTCTGCTTTACGACCTGCATTTCGTTCCCTGTGGCTTTTTTGTTTTACAGTGTCAGCCTCGACACCTGACATCTTGAACCTGTTGAAAAATCGGTGGGTAATTTGTATTCACTTTTTCATTGTTTTTAAATAAATATTCATAAACCTGTACAGAATTCCTCATTCTTCAATTAATAATATACTTTTCATACAAATCCTTAAGAGTAAAGATTATTACTTAACAATAAAAGAATATTATTTACCCTTTAACATAACTTAGAATTGTGATGTATGATGAATATCTTGATAGATCAATTTATATTAATTTGGTGAAAATAAAGCCATCATTTTGTTCCACAGAGTACGTTTGCACAAATTTACAAATTCGAAGTTCGAAAAGAACTAAAAAATGTTTACAATAATAATACTGCAAGTACACATGCTGAATTTTGACTTTATGAAGTGACAGACTAAGATAAACACAACATGCATAAGTCATTTAAAATAATAAAAAAACCTGAGATGTTTATTATAAATTCAAGTTTACTGTATTGAAACTAATTTGTCTAAAACAAATTAATCTCTCATGCAGATGTGTTTTCTGTTTACTATTTTTTACTATAAGAGACTGTTAGGCCTAACCTATACAAATACACAAACATAATCATCTTCCTAATTAACACAATCTTACATGATTTTCTGTACAAAAATACAAATTTGCACAACTTTCAGTACCCGAAGGTTTCCAACTAGGTTCTGCCAACAACAATAAAATATTAACTTACGTATTTTCTGCTCAACGATCCCTCAAACACGTGTAACCACATACACATTCGAAATATACACACAAAATGCACGGTTTCGGGTTTCCATAACCATTTGACAAGTGGCGCCACTATGACGACCACTATGACTACTAGTTTTCATTTTGACAACCTTACCCTCTGTCGGTAACGAATTTATTAGTTCACAGTTTCAAATAAAACAATGAATCATTATTAACTTTATTATTTTAGTCATTTCTCTCTTAAGCGCACAATTCGAATTAAAACACTTTCCAACTCTAAAATCTAAAATTTGTAATCTCCATCTCTCTCACACCATATTTATTTAATGGAAGAGAAAAGGACACACGTCCCTAATAATTAAAATGTCACACTTCACATGCAAAATCCGACTTCTCGCCGTCCCTTTCCAACCTCATAAATGCAGTTCGGGCGTGACAAAGAAGTCCGCGAACTCGCGCGCAGCGAGCATTATCGACTGAATAATGTGTGTGTAACAGCACACTCAAACCAAGTCGGTTTGAATAAATACCTGCGACAACACATAGTAAAAAGCTGCGTAACCATCGGAAAAAAATGACTCTTCAGTGAAGAGCTGTTTTTTGAGTGAAATTCCGCCGCGCTCCAAAGTATGAGCCTAGCGGCTGACCAAAGTTCACCAGCGGCTGACGATTTACAGCTGAAAGAGCTCCTGCTAGTAGTGGAACAGAAGCAGCGCTTTCAGGTTAGACCTTTAATTCAGAAAATATAAACGTCGAATCGATTCTGCGGCGGTCAGTGCGAAAATTGTGTCGCGATTGCGGAAACCGAAAAAAACGCACTTTTTGCGAAATGATTAATTAGTAGTTGGTGTTCGATCGAATGTTATCGAATGAAAATTCGATAACGAATTATCTCGTTATCTAATAATTTTTTTGAGGAGTTTTCATCTAATTATACAGTTCGGTGTGTGGAGTGACAAGTTTTTTATCAGCGTTATCGGGGAAATAATTTTGTATGATATTGGTCGATGGAAATTGAAGATTGCGTCGTGTGTTGTGCAATTTTCGAGTTGACATTCTGCAATTTTTTAGGTCGCGTGAGTCATTCGTCTCAATGTTTTAAGTGTAAGTTCGGATAGCTTCCGGTGAAAGATGATTGTTTTATTTGCAATGAAATAGGTGACGAGTTCACCATGACAAGTTGAAATTTGATCAATGTATTCCTAATATTCTTAAAGGTGTCGCAATTCAGTGTGTTTATGTTTGGAATTTGGAAGTAATTACTTTAGTTTACTTCTGAAATAATTTGTGCGAAATTTGTCAATAGTTTTCAATAGCGTGATTTTTGTGATTGTATCAAAATTGATTTTTTAAATGTAGAATTAAGTTCAAATAACTGAAGTTGAGAAATATGTAGTTATTTTTATAAAGACTGTCAAATTGAAATATAAATTTGCCAGAAATTTCATACTTAGGAAGTATCCACAATATACAAAGTCAATTATTACTTGAAGTATTTATATTATGAAGCTTATATATTTGATGTGACAAGAAAAATATTCATAATTTATAATTTGTAGAACACTGAAGTTTCAGGTCATTATTTTATAAGTTTATCTTGATATCATACCATTTATTTATTAATTATTTCATGACTAATCACATATTTGTACATTATTTTTAAATGATGTTTGAAACAAGAATGTACAATTTATCTGTATAAAGTACAAAGTGATATGTTAGCTGATGATATCTGTAACACTTTCATTAATAATTCTTGTAGCATTATCTTTACATGTGATTTAAATTAAAGTTCGACCATTATAGTTTAACTTGTTCCTTTTAATATTATTCATTTTGTTATTTATATATTTATACATTTCAGATATTCAATTACAAAATTACTGTAATGCAAATGTAACAAACTACAAAATACATTGAAAGTGTGTCTAAAGCATTACTACTTACATTACAGATTTCTTAAAATATGACCAAATGAACAATTAATCACAAACTTAATGATCATAGTGCCATTGGTGCATTTTTAAAATACGTTTGTTATAGAACAAATCTACCATTTATACTTCGTTAAAACCATAAAATGTGAACTAGTTTTAGATGTGGCAAAAATCGTAGTTTGCAAAATACACTGAAATTCTTTGTCAAAAGTTATATAAGTTAAACAAGAATGGCACTATAATTTTCAAAAAATTTAAAGAATAAAAAAAGGGTTAAAACATTTTTTAAACCCTCTTCTATTATTCTTTCAATTAAAAAAAATTTTTAAACGTAATTATCGTTTTTTTTTTTATTATTAAAACTGTTTTTCCCGGAATTAACCCGACTTATAGCCTCCCTCAACCCTCGAGCCTCCTACTAACTGTCTGGTTTAATGCAATAAAATCTTATCATCTTGGGAGCAAATTTGTCTCTAGGGAATACAATTCAACTTTACTCCCTAATTCGAGGAAATAATATAGTAGTTATCGTGCACATGTGGCATAATAGTACATTACACCACTAGGGAGGGAATTTCGAATTTCCTCACGAATACACTTGCGGAACAAGGCGAAGCCGAGAAATGTACTTCTGTTACCAAATTAGCAACTGGAGATGTGTCATAAACATTTCGTACTTCATATAAATGATATACAAATATTTCTGTCCACCTTGCCCAAAAATGGACTTTTTTCGTGCCTGTATTCCATGTGTAAAGTGAAACATTTCTTAACATCGCCAAATGGCCGTACGCAAAGTAACGAAGTCGTGCACAAAGTAAAAAAGCTATGCGTACAGTACGTTGAAAAGTATGTGCACGCTTGCCCAAACAATTGAAAAGAAGCCTCCCAGTAGCTCCTTAGAAAAATCATCCTATAATTTTTTGTAGTACAAAATCTTTGAACCGAAACAAAAATAGCATAAACCCCATTTGTCTACTCTCCAACATAACTGTTGCATTCCCAGGCATTGGTCCTCGGCCTCACAGACATTTGCTGGGAAGTTTGCATGGACAAGCCGTCCAACCGCCTTGAGAGCAAAACCGAGCACTGCATGGTGAACTGCGTCGAGCGCTTCATAGACACCACGAACTTCGTGACCAACCGCCTCAAGTTCGCCATCAACGACTTCATCGAGAGGAAAGAAAGTCAGTCCCAGCTCGACTAACCGCCATGACGGACATCCCGCAATGAGCCGCTCGCCCCTCTCACCCCCCTGACCCGTAAACCATGTTCTCACGCGTGCGCGGGTTCCTGTCCCGGCACCGGCGCAAGTTCCTCATCGGCGGCCTGCTCTTCGGCAGCGTGGTCTTCCTCACGCGCTTCACTCAGCGCAAAATCCGCGAGTGGCAGGAGAAGGAGATCCGCGAGCTGCTGGAACGGTCCAAGCGACTGCAGCACTTCGAGGCGACCGAGCGCACCTGCGACCAGACCATCCTGAACCTCGCCACAACCCTCCGCAAGTCCGTAACCAGCGCCATCGACACCGAGAGCATCGTCGAGCAGCTTCAAAATGGCTGCGGCAACAAGGTCGAGGCCTGGAACAAGCTCAAATTCCTGGCGTTCTCAAGGTCCACTGTCATCGTGTATTCATACGCCATGCTGGTCGCCACCCTGAGGATCCAGGTGAACCTTAATTTTTTCGTCGTTACATTGCGTTCATTTCATTTGCCTCTTACCAATTTCGAACCAGTTTCTCCCTTACTTATTCTTCTCACAACTATTTTCCATTTTCCCTCGCACCCTTCTAAATTCTCATTACAAATTCTTCAGGTGAACCTGCTCGGTGGCTACTTCTACAAGGACAGCATGAACCAAAACAGCAAACTGCTGGGCGAAGAGGTCTCCCAGAAGTACCTTGCGCTGGGCGGTTACTTCATGAAGGATGGCATCGAGGAACTCTGCAAGTTCGTGAATGAGAAGGTCAAGCAGGTCACAGACAACATCTCGCTGAAGGACGAGCTGACCTTGAGGGATGTCGAGCAAGTCTACTGGTCCGTCGTCTCGGCGATCATGATGGATCCGGAGAAGGACCCGATCAAGAATATGGCCAAGTACGTGGTGAACCCGCAGTGCCTGGACGAAGGCAACGAGGTGGTGAAGAAGATGACCAAAGAAACGTTGGACTTGCTGGGCAGCGACGAGGTGCGACATTTGATCCAGAACACGATCGCGAGCGGGTTCCACGTGATCATCGATCACATCACGGACTACTTCGAGCAGAACTCCTGCAAGGAGGCGGCGAACAACTCGAACCCCCTGCCGGGACCGTCCTCGGCGAAGGAGACGCTGTGGGAGCAGAAACCTGGCAACCACGTGGCGAAGGGGTTGATGTCGTTCACGAGCGCGCGCAAGCCGATGGCCAAGATCATCCCGATACTGAACGGACAAGTGCCGACCAATCCCAAGAGCGGAGACATGCCTTCGGATTGGCTGCAGAGACTTATTTTTAATGACAAGTATAAGGGCCTGGGAGCCAACGTATATGAAGCATTCTGTTGTTAGAATAAAACATTTTGATAGACGTTCGATGGTGGATCATTGTTTTCCAGTTCCTTCAACGAGACTTTTCTGCGGCCCTTTATTTAATTGTAACTTGAATGGTATTGAATAAAAAGCACTTGATTATTTTATTTATGGTTTTGTTGCATTCTGTTTGATTTGGCATTGGGTTCAGGTTATTTTTAGATTCTAAGAAGGAATGGTGTGACGTGAACGTCACTTAAAAGTCGGCAAATAGTGCGAAGCGAGATTCTAGTTTTGCATATTTTCTCTTTGCGAATTAGCATGAGTTGAGGCGTAATTGAACATGCGAATACGACTCGGGGAAACGAGGCTGGACTGGGAAAAGAAATCGGAAGGCGCTTTTAGTATGACAAATGAACGTTTTATTGTTTATAGTGGTATAATATTATTAAAATACCGATATACGATGCATTCAAAAAATCATTTCATAAATAATGATAATTCAATCCCTTCAGTGCATTCTATTACAACACTATTTTCCTCAGAAGATACAGTTGAATCTTATTTGCTAGCTTTCGGTAGTTTGAGTCTTAATAATAACGAAATAAAGTGCCATTGATGTACAAAAGCTGGATGTATATCTGACGTAATAAATATAAATAACGTTGTTTGACTTAACAAGTTATGCGTAAGGCAAACGATTCAGCTGAGATTATTGACGAGTCACCCATTTTGAAGGCACAGTGTGGCAATTTTACGGCCTTTTGACACCGTCTTTTCTGTTGCTTGTCTTTAAAGGAAACAGTGTTGAAATAATGTCTCCGGAAGGTGGCGCTGATATGTATCAATATTAAATTTATTATCAAATATACTATATATGTTATAAAATATACTTATCGTTTAATATAATTTTATAAACGCAAATATTTATACAGTACAATGCTTCGTATTAAATTAAATATTCAATAAAACTGGACAATCGGTTGTTCGATATATTTTCTAAAATAGTGGAAATTAAAATTCAGTATCCAGCACCGTTGCAAAGAATTCAAGGCTCGGATAATATAATTCATCACATCATTCAACCATCCGTGTATTTCAGTTCTGTTAAATCGATGCAGAAAAATGAATGCTACATTACTTCAAAGAAGCATTTTACTATTTCATCCATTGACTAACAGAATCAGCGATACAATTGACCATTTATCGGATAACTTTTCCGAGCCTTCAATTTTCTTGTGAAGTAAAAAAAGGCATGTGTCAAAAGGTTGCACAAAAACTATTAAATCCAAAATTAGATAAAACAATAGTTGAATTATTTGTCTCTTAACAATCGAAAAAATCATGAATTAATCGTGATATTAAAAAGTTCCAATACTTTCGAGTATCGTTGTACCGAACACTTGGAGTGATCTAATAATAAAATAGTTAAAATTGTTTATACATTTTGACGATCGTTTTACGATTCCGAGTATAAATCTGTATAAAATTAAAAAGATTCGTTCTTTTTACAGACGATGCTTCAAACAAAAAGCATCATATTTATAGAATTTGTACCTACGTTCCATAAATTTCCTTTTGCGTTCAACATGGTTTGCTTAATCTATAATCGAAGTTATAGTATTGGCATACAAATTTATTAGGTAAAACTTTGTTATTCTTCAGTTGCACACAAACTTCATCGACCAAGGGACGAGTAGAACTTTGGCTGAAAATAATATTTCTAAACGTTAATACAAATTTTTGCATTTCTATAAACATTATTATCTGGTATGATTTTGAGATAACTTATCAGTAAGATTGTAAATACTCAAATGATCATTTGTCTTACTTCATCATGTTCTTCTTTAGCAGTATCATCGTCCTCGCCTGAACTGTCGCCTCCTGAACTGTCAGCAGAATTGCGCTGATCTTTATTGTTTTCACTGTCCCTAGATGAAAGTGCTGCAGCTTTGACTTTGCTAGCATCATCGAAACATTGTAAACAAACTCTCACGGCTTTTCCATTTCCTTGACCAGGCAGTAATAGTTTCTTATTGCTACACGGACCACATACTACTGCTCCACACTGTCGACAGTGGTGCTGTGAAAATAGACAAATACATCTGAAGTTAATAAAAATGCATCAGATGGTCTCATTTCGTTATTGTATGATTAGGTAGAATGAATAAAATCAGATAAAGGTAATTGTCTTATATGCCAATGTCAATAGGCATATAAGATTCAGACTGCAGAAAATTTCATTGTTTACATCAATTGATGGCACAATTTTATTTATATGTTTCTAAAAGAAATAAAAAGTAGACATTAATATGAACAATTACTTGAGAAAATTATGTTCTATTTAATTCATTTTGCATATAACTACTTAAGAATGTCATAGCAAAATGTGCTAATTTAAAAAAAAATTCAATAATTGCAAAAATTAGCTATCTTGTATACGAGGAATGGATATATATGCAATTTTATGTGCCAACCCGAGCCTATTCTCAGGATAAACGCTTCTAAAGTGAGCTGCACATGTCCACTTTTAACATGCACTCTTATGGAGTATGGTAGTCAGCTATCGAATTTAATTGAAAAATACACTATTATTCAATATAATAGTGTATTTTATTGAATTTTTTAAAAAATCAGCACGCGGGACAAACAATGGAAATTTTTTTATTTCAATTTTGTAATTTGATCGATCACATTGTAACAGAAAGAGACAGAAAAAGTGAACTTCGTTAGTCAGTTTCTCACTGCAACTTTATATATATTTGATCAAATATGTTGATAAATTACAAAACCAATTTTATTTGGTTACACGTATGAAGTAATTACAATTTCTTTCAATTTTAATCATTAAATTAATTTTTTGCAATGTCTGTCTTTTCAGTTCTAAAACCTTTTTAGTCTTTTTAATCTAAAACCAGCTGTAACACTCTTAAGGTGATGTTGAAAGCTTGCTGTAAAGGAGTTCGTGTCTTTAATAATAAAAAAAGAACAACTCATCACCTCTGACGAATAAAGTGATCTCACTTCTTCAATGGAAAAGTGATATCTCAAATTAGCCTAAGGCGATAAGTCACAAACTTGACGTAAAACGTGACATTTCAAATTCTCTTTGAGAAAGGCGATAACTCTGAAAAAGGCGAAATAGGGAGTATCTGAAATGATTGACGAAAATGGCGAATTCTCCTATGTTGCCGCCAAAATCCAGAAATTGTAATGTTACTTTTAATAGTTACTTTTAATAGTAATAGTTATAAATATATAACATGATTTAATAGTAATTTTATAAAATAAAGATTTGTTTATTTGTAAATAAAGAAACTTTTTCATTACTAAATATCATTTAAAATGTATTTTTCCATCACATAAAAAACAAAATGGGATGAGGGCACCCTTTTAAATATATCAAAAGGGTCCTCCATTGCACAACAAAATGTTTTAATTTTGTTACTAAACGCGTAATGCAAGCACAAACCTGTCGCGATACGTTGTAACGCTGCCCCGGGGATCGAAGGCTTTGTTATGAAAATTCATATCTCCCACAGGTTTAGTCCGATAAATTTGAAACTTTAGGAAAAACTTCCTCAGACATAGAGGAATCTATGTCTGAGGAACTAGAAACTTTGTCACTAGAAATTTCTCTACTAAAAACATGGATGAAAAGTGTGTTTGTAACACACTTTTCATCAACGAAGTACAAAAAACGCGGTTCGGCGCGTAATCACCTTTGTTAATAAATATTAATAAATAATGAATCGTTATGTTTATTTTATTTTGCCCATAGGCTTCTCCAGTAATCACTCTATACATTCTTCAAGTTTGAAAGTGATTCTTACATTATTCCATGAAAAAAATAGAACGAGATGAGTTTATAGAAACACTGATTTTTCATTGAATAAAATTTTGGTTATGTTTTATTTTGGTTATGTTTTATTATGAAACCTAATAAAGTCAGAACCAAACAGTAATAACAAAAAATATATATATGCATTTTCTATCATCTGATCTATCAGAATATATTTTTCCAGCCAATCAATAAACCAATAAACCTTAGCCACATTATACCCATCTACCTTGGTTTAAAAAACCTAGAATTTTGGCCTGAAAACTTGGTGCATCCGGAAACTCTACGTCCGACTGCTAAATTCCACATATGGAATACGACTTTCCGGTTGAACCGATTTTCAGATCGAAACTGTAGGTTTTTCAAACCAGGGTAGTTAACAGATTTTAACTTTTTATAATGTATTTTCGAAAAAAAAAAGTTTTTTGTTCGGTTCAGAAAAATTATGAAAAAATGCTTTTCTCGAACATGCGTTATGAAAAGTTGTGATTTGTTAACAGAGATATTATCGTTTGCTTTTTATTTAGTATATGAAAGAAACTAATTCCATTGCAGCAGACTTTCGACGTAGCCTTAAAACAAATAGAGACATTACATGAAAATGAACAAATAATTGATTCATTTTCATGCGATTTCTAAAATACTTAATATCTTATCCAGCCATGAACATTATCACATTTAATTTAAACATACAAAATAGCTCAAGGACTTTTTTTACAACCAGAGAGTGGTAAGTTTTTTACCATTCAGAATTCTAAGGATAATTGTTTTATTGTAAGATCTAACACAAAACCTTAAAACCTTCATGTTCGCTCTTTTTATAATATTTAGATAGAGATAAATTTATATTTTGCCAGCTTATAACACTATTTTGATTTAACCATACAGACAGTGTTGTTTATCTATTGTTTTGACTTTAGTAAAGAAACTCCCTGAGTCATTTCAAAAAGTTAATTTCCGTCCTGGAGTCAGATTGATCTAAAACTGTCACTGTTACAATAGCGACTTGTTTTAATAATATATTATGTTCAGTTTTGTGTTATGTTTTTACTCTTCTGATTATGCACTACATAGTGCTTCATTTTTGCTTATTTATTCCTTATATCAAACAAATTTACACCTGTATAATAATAATAATAATAATAATAAAAAATCACATAACATTGTTTTTCATATAATTATAAGTTTTGGAATTCCATTAGATTATTGCAAGCCAAGTCAATCAAACCACTTAACTACCACCTTAATTGGATATTGTTTTGAATACAGTTAAACTATTTCTCTAAGTAAATTATTCTTACCCGTCTATTCAAAACTGTAAATTGTGTTTTATTGCAGTGCATGCATATAGTTGCTTCATTATCTGGTACCCAAACAGCAGCATGAATTTCAACAGGCTTCTTACCACCTATTAAAGCAAAGAGTGTTGTTTTATTTTTAGTAAATATATCAATATCTTATTTAATTCGTAATTTTAAAAAATGTCAAATTTTGTAGCATATGCCTTTTACTAATTCCAGTGATAACATTTAAATGCCAGTGAAAAATTTTGATTATTGCACAAGTCATTAAGCAGGATGTCCTGAGAAGATAAGATAGAGAAATAGTTGTATATTGGAATGCTTATTTAAATTTAATACTTTAATAGCTTTTCAAACTAATTAGCTGTTATTAATTATAAGAAGGCACTGCAGATTGCATTTGATTGATATTTATTTATACTATCAAAATACTATTCAATTTTGTATAAATTGATGTAATGAATAGGAGAAGGATATGAGAGAAAGAAACAACTTACTCTTTCGAAGTAAATCTTCAATACATTTCGTTATATGAGCCATCCACTCCTGCTTTTCCGTTGCAGTAGCAGCATAAACAGCAAACGACTTTGTTAGTGTCTTTATGAGCCAGCCATTGCGATACGCTATTAATAATTATAAATCACTCATGTTCGTTATAATTTTTACACAGAGAAAAAAATGTAAAAAGTACATTATCAAATACATTAATGCATCTTTGCATTAATTATTCAGTTGCAAATGGATAAAGAACAGATACTATATTATTTTAAATAATATTGACCTTTTAACTAAATACAGCAATTCTTGTTGAACCAAACTGCATTTGTATGATATTTTTAACACATTTAATCTAAATTAAATTGTATCAAATACCATTCGATACTTGCTAATGATTGCAAATTGACCAATAAATAATTAACTCTCGATTTCTATTTTAATTATTCCTTTAATTTATGCTCGATTCAGTGCAGAATATCAGGCGATATGAAAAGTTACTCACGTCCATCATCTGCCAAAGATTCTAGTTTCACTTGTTCCAATGGAATAATATGCTGCTTGTTGTACTGAAATGAAAACAAGACAATTAAAGTCATTGGACAAAGTGCGTTTTACACGCGTGTACAGCAATGACACTGAAGTACCTTTTTCTTGTTTATAACTATATTTCCATACACCAGTATGTCATTGAAAAGGTAAAATTGTCGCGGTTTTGGCTTCTTCCTGCACATTTTCGTCAGGACTCCTTCGCCGACCAACACCCGTCCAGATACCGCGAGTGGCTGAAAAACATTAATATTTTACAATTTCTCCCTTCACCATTACATGTCATTATCTGTCACAAAAATTCCCCTCGATTAATCGCCCAATTACTTTGTATTTATATCTCATCTCCTAATAACGTCAGTTTTTCTCACCAAATTTATTCTACATTATAAACCTCTTACCCAAACATTTTTTCCTCAGAAATCGCTGTCAGTTAATGACACCGACCCATTCAAACATTCTAAACTCCCTACATATTGCAAGAATCCACCGTATTTTCAGGTACAAGTAAGAGGAAAAAGTTACTTGTACCTGATGTGCATAAAAAATCGCGAAACTCCGATTCGCGTTCTCCGACTCGCTGAACCGAATTACCCAAATCGCGTTATGTTTACATAATACGCGAAGCGAGACGCTCGCACACCTTCGCGCGATCCAATTTAAATGGCCAGCGGCTTATCGGGTGACAAAGGCCCGCCGTCGTCTGTTGACAATGACAGCCAGCGAAGCCAAATTACGCGCTCAAATATTGACCCGACGCGGAAGCCAGCGAGACAATGCGCCGCGAGAATGTGAAAGTTCGGAATCGGCGTGCGCGCGCGAGAGAAAAAACGCCGTCCGCGGCAACGTGGGAAAGCTCACCTGACCCGAGCTGCCGAAGCAGCTCTCCACCATCGCGATCCGCCTGGAGTTGGCCTCGCTGTTCACTGCAACAATGCCGACGATTAATTGAGTCGCGCAAACAATCGGGGAAAATGACAAGCGTACGGTTTTTTTGGCGAAACCGACAGAACCGAGCGCCGTCGGACCGCGCTGTCAGCGGCGCGGGCCGA